>CM075992.1:3196494-3263513 GCA_038087875.1 Malacoraja senta
GGCTGAATTTTCCCAGGTGATATATTGGTGCCTGTGAATTTCCCACCAGCTTATTTGCTGCGGTTAATGCCTTCCGTATCATGTTCCCTCCTATGGTGAACGTGCTGAGATCTCACACTGGACACATGTACGAGACTGGGCCAGTTACTGCTCTCAGCCTTCAGTCAGTTCACATTGGTGAAGCCATCCATCAATACCCAGTGTTACAACCAACCTGTCCAACAACACTAAGCGTTATTTACACATAGAACACATTGAAGCAAATGGCCATAGATAAAAACATGGAAAAATAGGTGCAGGAGTAGGCCATTCGGCCCTTCAAGCCAGCACCGCCATTCAATATGATCATGGCTGATCATCTAAAATCAGCTATTCTCCCATATTTCGTTAAAGGAGGTTTCACCTATTTTAAGCATCTTTCACACCCCTTTCTGGACACCCCAAAGAGCTTTAAAATCATTTAAGTGCTTTAAAATTGTGGTCGCCCTTGGGATGAAGGTAAAACCAGATCACGCATGGTACACTCCAGTGAACAGCATGGTGCAAGTTGGTGCCTTGAGGAAAACAGCAGAGGAAACTGGGGGAAGAGGGGGACTCAGTCTCAGGCTCGGAGCAAATGAATCCAGAGGGCTCAGTCTCTCCCAGTTGTGGATGTGGCCTAACATGTAGGGGTGGTGCGAGGGTCCGTGCTGCTATGGATTTTTCCAAGGCACTCATGATAATGTCTAAGGCAGAGTCTGACCTGAGATGGCAAAGCAAAACACTGTTTGTAAACTATCAAAAGTTTTTTTGAGCTGGCCGTCCAATTTCCTGCCAATGGAAATGTTGTTACAATCTGGAATTGTGATTGTAGATTAATTGATCGAATTTGCCCCAGTGTTGCCGCTGGTTTTTAATTTTGTTTTATTGCTTCTGGCTGCACCTGCATTCACTTTGGCTCATTGGTTAGGGGGGACTTTGGAGCAGACTTTTATCCCAAGTGATGTTCTCCCACATTGGCGTCAAGGGGGAAGTTTGTGCGCTCTTTTTGCTTCTCCCGATGTACGTGGTCAATAAAGGACGGCAGCGTCGCGATTTGAAGAAAGTTCCGAAAATGACGGGGAAAGGTTTACCCCGGACTTCATTGCTGCCTCTTGCCTTCAAAGCACTGAAAAGATGCTCATTGCCGCATGATTTTTTTTTAATGAATGCTTCGGGTTCAGATGACATTCATTTACTAAGGGGGTCATTCAACATTGGATCTGTGAGCAGGTTGTGAAATCCTGGGAAGACAGATTTGAGATATTTAAAAAAAAATATATTATTTCACTGGCAGGCCTCTTCCAATCAATTTATACAGGCATTGGGATTCCAGGAATCCAATTGTATCCCATTTCTACTTGATTTATCCTAAATCCTGAGTCATTGGGTGAGGGCCCAGCTAGTTGTCCACCACCAATGTGGCTCTGAATTCACCTCTGAGGCAGGCTGTTATGTTGGTGTGAGATGGGTATCTCCCTGGCAGCATGGATACCAGTTACTGCAAATGCGAATGGGAATAGCAAGCATGCTATGGCCATGCCCATGGCAACACATCAGGGCAATATATTGAAAGTCAGTCATTGTTAAACATCCAGTTTGAACCCTATTGGCAATGATAACCTTTCCCCAATGTAATCATGGGCTGCAGGTACCTGTGGCAAGGCCAGCATTTATTGTCCATCCTTAAATTATCCTCAACCAGATAGTTTGGGTGCTGGAGTCACAATTAGACCAGAGCAGATCAGGCTGGGAGATGCCCCTGCCAGGTGGTTAGTGGGGCAACTGAACTAGATGGGATTTTACAGCAATCTGCTATTGCTGGCATTCGACGTCTATGTAAGATCTATTGAATTGATATTAAGTTGGAATTGAACTCACGCCCCTGGGCAGTCAGTCAGAAATGACGTGACCTTTTATGCAACAATGTTCTTCGGGTGGCTATTTTAAAGGACATACCATGGTTAATATTTTTAAGGCGACAAGTTCTTTGGTATATTTTTCCTTACAACTTCCTGCCCTCTCTCTCTCTTCTATCTTCTCTCATTTCTCCTCTCCTCCCCCTCTCTCCTCTCTCTCTCTTTCTCTCTCCCTGGCAGTTGAGATCTTCTAAAGTTTGAGGGCACCTTAGTTGAGGTTTGCACGAGTAGCTGTGATTGTCTATTCCTCCCTCCCTGTGGGAAGAGAAGTCTCCAGCCTTGGACTAACGGCTGCCTGATCCCATTATCCCTCTCCCCAGCCCCCCCCCCCCCCACCCCCCCACACACACACACACACACACACACACAGTCTGAAAAAGGGTCTCGACCCGAAACGCCACCTATTCCTTCACTCCACTCCACAGATGCTGCCTCACCCGCTGAGTTTCTCCAGCATTTTAATCGACCTCAGATATCCCATTACCTCAGTTTAAACTCCCCAAAAATGACTAAACTTGAATATTTCAGATTAAAAAATGCAAACATAAAGAATAATCTTTCCCGAAGCATTTTAAAAATATTGGGGCAGAAAATATTCATTCCTAACTTTCACTCATCCAGTCTCTGACAGTTATCTCCACTGAGATAATTCTCAGACGTCAAATCTACCAAAGCCATCAATTGAGTCCAGCTCTGATAGTTGGGTATAATATTTGTTCTTGTCCTCCAATTTGCTATTGGCATTTTCGATTGCGTTTTATTGGGATACTGAATCTCCAATTGGAATTAGATGAGGTTCGTCATTATGCTATAATATTGATAAGCAGTATTACCGGGGTACAACCCACACATGTTTATTGTCATGGAGCTATGGTGTTAAATGACCTCCTGCTTCCCAACATCTGGAGTGGACGGGGAAGTAAATGAATCTTTCTTCAGCATCACATTCTGAATCTGATTTCTTCATTCCATAAGTCTGTCTGATGCCAGCACTAGGCCATGTTGTATCTCACACAGAACCGAACGCCATTACTATTTCAGCGCATGGAACCAGCGTCACCTACCCAGGAGATGGAGCCGGGGCAGAGTGCCTTGCCGGAGCAGCCGCACGTCTCTGGGGACGCCCTGTAAGTTCCCAATGCCAATGAGTTGATGAGTGTGTCAAATCACCAGAGGAACGCATCGGGTAGAGTCTCTTGCCCAGAGTAGGGGAATCGAGGACCAGAGGACATAGGTTTACGGTGAAGGGGGAAAAGATTTAATAGGAATCTGAGGGGTAACTTTTTCACACCAAGAGTGGTGGGTGTATGGAACGAGCCGCCAGAGGAGGTAGTTGAGGCTGGGACTATCCCAACGTTTAAGAAACAGTTAGACAGGTACATGGACGGGACAGGTTTGGAGGGATATGGACCAAATGGGACCAGTGTACTTGGGACATGTTGCCCAATGTGGGCAATAGACAATAGGTGCAGGAGTAGGCCATTTGGCCCTTCGATCCCATTCAATGTGATCATGGCTGATCATCCCCAATCAGTACCCCGTTCCTGCCTTCTCCCCATATCCCCTGACTCCGCCATCTTTAAGATCCCTATCTAGCTCTTGTTGGGCCGAAGGGCCTGTTTTCACACTGTATCACTCTATGGACTCTATGAGTTCATTCATAAAGTATTGAGTCCTTGGAATTAACAGGCTAAAGGAATTTAATGCTGCAAAATTGAGTGGATCATTAGGTTAGTATATAAAGCGCCAGTAAATCCCTATAGAAATGGTTATGCAGAAGAATCGCTCGTCAAATGGCACAGTGAAATGTGTAAATTATATGTACTTTTAAAGTTTATGGCTGTAACTTATTTCTTTAGTTTTGCTTTCATCTGCCTCAACCCATTGGATTTGTACTCTAGAGTACAGAGACTGAGCCAATTTGCACTAATGTGATTGATATCTCAATTTATCCAACCTTCTGCAGGATCCACAGGCTAGATGGTAGAAGGAAATTTACTCCTAACTCCAGTCTGACAATTATCTCCACTGAGATCATTCTCAGACGTCTAAGCTCTTAAGAATCTACCATAAATTGAGTCCAGCTCTGATAGTTGGCAATACTATTTGTTATTGTCCTCCAATTTGTTATTGGCATTTTAGATTGAGTTTTACTGGGATACTGAAATCCCAATTGGATTGGAATTAGATTTACATCCCTTCCACGTTTGGGTTTAGGCATAGGTACATAATTGTACCAGGATCTGTACTCAGTTTCGATTCCCAGTTTGGGATAAATCTCCGAGTTTAGATTGGGATTTGTACTCAGTTGGGTCAAATACCCATTTCAATTTCGGACTGAATATCATTTGATTCCTATTTAAGTCGAATTACACATGTTGTTGATGTTGGACTTTGTTTTAATCGACATTTCTCAATGTTCTTGCAGAGTTAGTCGAAATAGTTATTCAGTATCAGTGGAGTCAGATATTCAGATAACAATTCCACTCAATTACGATTGACATGAGCTTCTTCCGTACATCACACCCCATCAATATAGCCCACTATTCTTTTCACCCTTCACTGTTTACCAAGGTACTCTTTGAATACGTTCTACAATTCACCCCTCGAGCCCTCCGCCCCACTCCCTATAGGAATTAATTCCACCTACCCACCAGTTTATTTCTCTGAAACAGTGTGATTTTTTGCTTTAATAACATTTAGTGCAAGATAAAGCCAGTAAAGTCCAATCAAAGATAGTCTGAGGGCCACCAATGACGTAGATAGTAGTTCAGGAAAGCTCTCTGGTTGTGGTAGGATGATTCAGTTGCCTGACCACAGCAGGAAAGAAACTGTCCCTGAATCTGGAGGTGTGCGTTTTCACACTTCTATACATTTAATTGAAGATAGACACAAAAAGCTGGAGTAACTCGGCGGGACAAGTAGCATCTCTGGAGAGAAGGAATGGGTGACGTTTCGGGTTGAGACCCTACTTCAAACTGGTTCGGGATAAGGCAAACAATCTCTCTAACCCTAACCAGTCTGAAGAAGGGTCTCAACTCAAAACGTCACATTCCTTCTGTTCAGAGATGCTGCCTGCCCCGCTGAGTTACTCCAGCATTCTGTGTCTATATTCAGGGTTAATACTTCGTAGGCAAGGTGATGTTCTGGTACTGAGATGTTCTGCCAACTATTGACTAGTTTCATCGCTGTATGAAATAATATGTTTACTAAATGTGTTATTCCTCTGCCCAAAGACCACAAGATGGGGTTATGAAGGAGAGTCAATCTTGGGTGACCGATCGAGCTCAAAAAATGTTTCAGCAGACAGGGGCGTGGAGTCCTGAAAGAGGTCGATCAGAGGATATAGAAGACATTCAGCCAAACTCTCAGGTACAGGCTACAAAACATACCTCACTGTTGCATGACTTAATATCACAGTGGCTAACTAGCACACTCTAGTGCAGTGGTTCTTAATCTTTTTGGCATACGTACGCGCATACGCGGACAAAATACCGTGTGTACCTTTGTTAGGTTCCTAAAAGTGGACTCAACAAATGGATATGCTATTTATGACCCCTTCATGTCCCCCCGGTAAAGCCCCAAAATGACGCCCCCAGGATAAGAACCACTGCTCTAGTGTCCGTTGGCTATTTGTTTAGTGTTCAGCAAAGAATGGCCATCCACATTGAAACCGAGTTTGAGGCCGGCTCATATAGTGTGCCGTTGAATAGACTGTTGCTCAGAATTTGCAGTCAGTAATAAGGAATAGACAATAGACAATAGGTGCAGGAGTAGGCCCTTTGAGCCAGCACCACCATACAATGTGATCATGGCTGATCAAGGAAACAGGACAACATCTCTGAGCTAAATCGAAAAAACTTGCCCACAACTATACCGGAAGTCTTCTGGTATAGATTTTCCTATTCCCAACTCTTTATGTTTTCTGGTGTAAATTGAAGACAATCCCTCGTGCTCAGTGACTGTGATGGATCAAGCCCTTTCGTGTAGATTACTGGCACTAAGAATCAAAGGGGTGTTGATGGGCATGTTTGAGAGAAAATATGTCCCAGGAGTACATTAAATAAGGAGTAAAGTAATGGAGCTTGCAGGTATGGAGCTCGCAATGTTGCTGGTGCTATCACTGTTTAAGAAACATTTGGACAGGTACATGGAAAAGACAGGTTTAGAGGAATATAGGAGCAAAGAGGTCCTTCTGCAGTTGTAGTGGGACCACACCTGGAGTATTGTGTGCAGTTTTGGTCCCTAATTTGAGGAAGGACATTCTTGCTATTGAGGGAGTGCAGCGTAGGTTTACAAGGTTAATTCCCGGGATGGCGGGACTGACATATGCTGAGAGAATGGAGCGGCTGGGCTTGTACACTCTGGAGTTTAGAAGGATGAGAGGGAATCTTATTGAAACATATAAGATTGTTAAGGGTTTGGACACGCTAGAGGCAGGAAACATGTTCCCGATGTTGGGGGAGTCCAGAACCAGGGGCCACACAGTTTAAGAATAAGGAGTAAGCCATTTAGAACGGAGACGAGGAAACACGTTTTCCCACAGAGAGTGGTGAGTCTGTGGAATTCTCTGCCTCAGAGGGCGGTGGAGGCAGGTTCTCTGGATGCTTTCAAGAGAGAGCTAGATAGGGCTCTTAAAAATAGCGGAGTCAGGGGATATGGGGAGAAGGCAGGAACGGGGTACTGATTGGGATGATCAGCCATGATCGCATTGAATGGCGGTGCTGGCCTACTCCTGCACCTATTGTCTATTGTCTATTATCTATGGATATGGGCCAAATGCAGGCAGGTGGGATTAGTATAGATGGGAGTATTGGGCAAGTTGGGTCGAAGGGCCTGTTTCCACGCTGTGTGATTATGTCTCTAACTACATCTCCTAGAATCCCACAAGATGGCTTTAGGATTAGCTGTATGACTGACCATATGACTCCATCACGCTAACTAATATGATACCCTAGGAGCTGCCGTAGACCTCTCTATGTCATTATAAGTATAAGCTGACTGGCTATCCAATTAAAAAATTCGCACAGACTGCAGTCAACAACAAAAAATCCAATATTTGAAAAACAAACCAAAATAATGTGCTGGGAATACCTGGCAGATCACGCAGCATCTGTGCGGAGAGAAGAAGATTTCATTCAGTTCAATGATCTTTCATTTGATCTTCTGAGTGTCCCAACATTTTCTATATTTATAGCAAAATCACAATGTATTTTATTCATCTAAAAATATTTTTCAGAGCACAAGGTAAAGTGTAAAGCGTAGATTGCAGAAATGCTGAAATATCATCAACAACAATTGTTTGAGTCTTGTACGTAAGGGAATTAAAATCCACATGTTTCAAATTGGATTTTTGGATCTGATGCTTTGGCTGGCAAGTTTGAGCTCGGTTGTAACATGTTTACCGATGCTAGACACAAAAAGCTGGAGTAACTCAGCGGGTCAGAGGAGAGAAGGCATAGGTGACGTTTCGGGTCGAGACCCTTCTTCAGACTGAGAGTCAGGGGAAAGGGAAACGAGAGATATAGACGGTGATGTGGAGAGATAGAGAACAAACGAATGAAAGATATGCTAAAAAGTAGCGATGATAAAGGAGACAGGGAGTTAGCTAGGGACTAGGTGGAAACGGGTTACTGACAATGAGACTCAACAAGACGCCAGTACGACTTGGGTGGGGAGGGATGGAGAGAAGGGGGATGGATGCAAGGGTTACTTGATGTTAGAGAAATCAATATTCATATGTCTGGGTTGTAAGCTCTGTGGGTCTTGTCAATAGATAATAGACAATAGGTGCAGGAGTAGGCCATTCGGCCCTTTGAGCCAGCATCGCCATTCAATGTGATCATGGCTGATCATCCCCAATCAGTACCCCGTTCCTGCCTTCTCCCCATATCCCCTGACTCCGCTATTTTTAAGAGCCCTATCTAGCTCTCTCTTGAAAGCATCCAGAGAACCTGCCTCCACCGCCCTCTGAGGCAGAGAATTCCACAGACTCAGCACTCTCTGTGAGAAAAAAGTGTTTCCTCGTCTCCATTCTAAATGGCTTACTCCTTATTCTTATGTTTGTCATTTCATTGTGGGTCTAGTTTGGAAATTCCCAGAGATTTCATTTGATTGCAGAGCAGATGGCTGCTAACAGCACAGCCTGCAAGGAATGCTGAATCACTCAGAGAAATGCTGGGATTTCTGAATTATTCACCACATGCATATGAAAGCCACAGTCACTGTCAGGGTGATAATGGTAAATGTCGTTATTTAAAATAATGGCATCGACTTTGTTGCAGCCATCTTATAACTAAAATAATCCAGGCATGGCTGCTTTCTGCAAGTGTCTTAGTTGTGCATTCAGAATAGGTTCCTGCGCTGTTATCCAAGAGTCAAGAGTGTTTCATTGTCATATATCCCTGATAGAACAATTAAATTCTTACTTGCTGCAGCACAACAGAATGTGTCAACACAGTACACTGTAAACAATATACAAGAAAAAAAAGTTCAGTGTGTGTGTGTATATATAGATATATAGACAATAGACAATAGGTGCAGGAGTAGGCCATTGGGCCCTTCGAGCCAGCACCGCCATTCAATGTGATCATGGCTGATCATCCCCAATCAGTACCCCGTTCCTGCCTTCTCCCCATATCCCCTGACTCCGCTATCTTTATCCAACTCTCTATCCAACTTTCTCTTGAAAGCATAGACACATCTACACACACACATACACATACTGTATACACACACATACACACACACACACACCTACACACACACATACACACACACTGTATATACATACACCTACACACACACACACACACACACACACACATATACACACACACACACATACACACATACACTGTATACACGCACACACACACACACACAAACACACACACACACTGTATATACACACACACACACACACACATACACACACACAAACACACACACACACACACATATACACACACACAAACACACACACACACACACACACACACACACGCACATACACACACATATACACACACACAAACACACACAAACACACACTGTATACACACACACATATACAAACACACACTGTATACACACATACACTGTATATACACACACACACACATATACACACTCACTGCATACACACACATACACTGTATATACACACACACACTGTATACACACACACGCACAAACACACACACAAACACACACTGTATACACACATACACTGTATATACACACACACACATACACACACATATACACACACTCACTGCATACACACACATACACTGTATATACACACACACATATATATATGCACACACACACACATATGCATATATACACACACACATATACATAGATATATAAAATCAAACAACATTAGTGCACTAATAGCAATAATAGAGTATGTACTGTACTTCAGAGCTTATTGGACATTACATTTTTCAGGCTCCTATACCTTCTTCCAATGGCAGGGGTGAAATGTCAAGCTATATCAAATGCTGAAATGCCAAGTACTGGTTATTGTAGTTAGTTTAGTTCAGTTTAGTTTATTGTCACGTGTACCGAGGTACAGTAAAAAGCTTTTGTTGCGTGCTAACCAGTCAGCGAAAAGACAATACATGATTACAGTCGAGCCACTGTAAACAGTGTACAGATACATGACAAAGGGTATAAGAAGAGAATAGTTAAAGTAAGCAATGTTGCTGTAGGAGTAAAGGTTTAAGAGAGTGGAGCAATTATGATTGCAGATCCACTTCTGTGACTAACACACAAAGAGTCCCCTGGGTTGGGCACCATCTTGTTGTTGTCAATGTTTTCCAACACGTTGACTCTCGTGGTATTTTCTTATTTAAAGACTTGCATTTATATCGCACCTTGTCGCATTGTTTAGAAACATGCAAAGTGCTGCAGGTGTTATGAATTATTTTGAAATGCACTGAATGTTGTCAAGCAGGCAAATATGAGATTTGCTTTGTGTACATGTGATAGAAAATGGCTGTTTCCGCTCGTAAAGACCACGAGGAATGTGGTGAGCAGGATACAATTCACATGGAACATCTCTGGAGAGAAGGAATAGGCCACGTTTCGGGTCGAGACTGATGTGAGGGGGATGGGGGGGGGGGCGGGACAAAGATAGAATGTAGTCGCAGACAGTGGGACTGGTGGGAGAACTGGGAAGGGGGAGGGGATGGAGAGAGAAAGCAAGGGCTATCTGAAGTTAGAGAAGTCAACGTTCATACCGCTGGGGTGTAAACTACCCAAGCGAAACCCTTCCCTCACATCAGTCTGCAGAAGGGTCCCGACCCAAAACTTCACCCATTCCTCCTCTCCAGAGATGCTGCTTGACCCGCTGAGTTACTCCAGCATTTTGTGTCTACCTTCGATTTTACCAGCATCTGCAGTTCTTTCTCACTAAAATTCACATGGTTTCAGATTCGGAACTCTGCCTCGACTGATTGATTGATGGATATTTTGTTGTTGCATGTTTCATGCCACAGTGAGGTTTTTAGTTTTGCCCACCGTATACACAAGGTATGCAAAGAATCGCCGCGTCTAGGACACCGGCAAAGTTAAGGGCCTGTCCCACTTGGGCGACATTTGCGCGTCATTTACGCGACATCATTTACGCGTCGTGACGAGCACGTGAAGCGCGCATGGTGCGTGGTGACGTAGGCAGTCGCGCGCGGCGCCCCAGGATTTTGTGATGTACAAAATCTTTGCGTGACACGCAAATGACACCCAAGTGGGACAGGCCCTTTACAGTGTTCAATGTAGTCCGAATGGTCTCTCTTTGTTCTTAGCAGCTCCCCCATGCCCGGTCTCTCTTTGTTCTTTTGGCGGCCTACCTCCCCCCCCCCCCCCCATGTCGGGTCCCTCTTTATTCTCAGTGGCCCTTCCACGCCGGGTCCCTCTACACCAATGTCAGCTGGTTGCAGTTCCTAAATAAGTCATTGACAATTCAGAACAGAGATGACAAGGAATTTCTACATTTGAGGAATAGGAATCTTTGGAATTGACTACTCAAGACTTGGGTGGATTTAAGACGGCGATTAGAGTGTTTTTGGATCATACGGGAAACAAGAGATATAGACAATAGACAATAGGTGCAGGAGTAGGCCATTCGGCCCTTCGAGCCAGCACGGCCATTCAATGTGATCATGGCTGATATATAGGGTTTAGTACAGGAAACTGACAGCTAGGTACAAGATCATCCATGCTCTTCTTCTTATCGAGTCCCACACACAAGATTAGAAGTTGTCCAGCCAGAGCTGAACACACATCTCGGCACCTGCACACAATGGTGTCTGTCTTGTTGCTCCTTGTGCTTCTTGTGTGGTGGTGGTGGAAACAGGGCCGCGACGCGAACGCTCTTTCCTTGACCCCCATCCATTGTCCAAATGAATGGCTACAAGGCTAATCGGTCTCCTCCAGCTTCCTTGAATCACAATGGACAGCAGATGCTGGAATCTGGAGCATCAAACAATCTGCTGGAAGAACTCAGCTGGTCGGCTCACCGAATCCCTCCCTCCAGCAGATTATTTATGGTGGAGGGTGTGTGGAACGTGCGGTAAGAAGGAAAGACTGAATTTTCGTAGCAATTTTAACAACCAAAGAATTCGACACCCTCTGAAGTGCTCTTGAAATGCAGTCACTGGTTTTGTATGACATGCGGCAGGCATTTCATAACTATTCATTTCCCAGGGATGTGTGCGTCTCTGGTGAAGGCAGCACTTATTGTCCATCCCTATCTGCCCTTCAGAAGGTGATGGTGGCAATTCAGGACAGGGAACTGAAGAACAGATGTAGATGTTAAAGAAGGAACTGCAGATGCTGGAAAATCGAAGGTAGACAAAAATGCTGGAGAAACTCAGCGGGTGCAGCAGCATCTATGGAGCGAAGGAAATGCTACTGCATCCGCTGAGTTTCACCAGCATTTTTGTGTACCAACAGATGTAGATGGTCAGTTTTCGTAAAGGAATAATCATTGGAGCAAGACAATGTAGAAAGCCCCTTTGGTATTCTCCATACTGGTGCTGTGAGATCTTCTATACAAGATGAACACCAGTGAAGAATAGTGGACATGTGGGTGGTAGGACTGGTAATTGGGGTAGATTCATAAAGGAAGGGAGCTTAATTCCAAATTAAAACATAGAAACATAGAAAATAGGTGCAGGAGGAGGCCATTCGGCCCTTCGAGCCAGCACCGCCATTCATTGTGATCATGGCTGATCGTCCCCTATCAATAACCCGTGCCTGCCTTCTCCCCATATCCCTTGATTCCACTAGCCCCTAGAGCTCTATCTAACTCTCTCTTAAATCCATCCAGTGATTTGGCCTCCACTGCCCTCTGTGGCAGGGAATTCCACAAATTCACAACTCTCTGGGTGACAACGTTTTTTCTCACCTCAGTCTTAAATGGCCTCCCCTTTATTCTAAGACTGTGGCCTCTGGTTCTGGACTCACCCAACATTGGGAACATTTTTCCTGCATCTAGCTTGTCCAGTCCTTTTATAATTTTATATGTTTCTATAAGATCCCCCCCATCCTTGTTTTGCCTCACCTGGAATTGCTTCAGATTCACCGAGAACAGAAGCTGGTGAAATTTCCGCTTCCCAGACCAAACGGCCTTAAGGGCCTGTCCCACTTTCACGTGTTATTCACGAATTCTCCCGAGTTTTCCCCTTGATTCAAACTCGCAGAATGTTCGTAACGAGTCCGTAGGAGGCCGTAGGAGTCCGTAGATGTTTCGTAGCGGCTCGTTATGCCAGCCGTAGGTACTCGTGGCATCAGGTAAGTCAGGACGTTTTTTCCAGCCCGATAAAAAAATGTCCACGAGTAAAAAAATGGTCGGGATGAAAGAAATTGCAACTTTTTTGCTCGTAAGGAGGGCATCGAAATAGTCGTGGGAATTCGTAGACATACTCGTAGGTGTTCGTGAACATAGTCGTGGAAGATCGTAGGAGTTCGTAGATTACCACCATCTTGATTTTTTTTTTTAGGTCCTTTAAACTCGGCAGAGGTTTTGAATTAGGTCGTGAAAGTGGGACGGGCCCTTTACAGAGCCAACGGGTTACAAGTTTATCATCCACTGTAAATATTGAACCCACTTGTAAATACCAAGATCTTAGTGGTGAGAGTGATGGGCAATTGCTACAGCTCACTATTCAACTGCTCATACACACAAATAAAATGGTGACTGTGAGGATACAAGACGTTGAAAACATTGATTTAGTATCACTGCTTTTGAGAAAGAGTTCTCTTTCACACTTCCCTATCTCGATTCCAAACGTAACCCTAGAGATACCAGTTTGTGGAATTATCCTCACCCTTTTTTTAAATTATACTTTTATTCAAAAAATACAAATGAACACAATCCTAGACTGCCTATTGACAGTTTTACAAACAAACGATCATCAAATTAATATAACGCCAACGTTATCAACACCCTGGCATTGCAATATTTCAAGAAAGCATCTCAACACAGCCTTCTCGACAGAGGGCCACTTCAACCATTCTCTCTGCTCAGTCTTCCTCCAGCAATCTAACCAACCTCAATGAAGCAAATCCTGGTGCTTCCAGATTCTCATTCCATGAATTTAACAAATGCTGTCAATTTAACATGAAGAATCAATGGCTTTTCTATAACCAAAAGTATTAAGGAAATGGGGGGGAAAGGCAGTTTAGATGCCCTCTGAATTTAATGGGGTACAAGGACTTAGGTCACATGTTTTCACAGATAAAGGCTTGAAAGCCCTGGCAATGGACAGCCATGATTGAATGGCGGGGAAAGCTCAATGGGCTGAGCAGCCTACTGCTCCCATTATTTATGAACGAATGACAATCAATACTGGTCATGTCAAAAGTGCCATCATTCCATAAATGTTGAAAATAGACAATAGACAATAGGTGCAGGAGTAGGCCATTCGACCCTTTGAGCCAGCACCGCCATTCAATGTGATCATGGCTGATCATCCCCAATCAGTACCCCGTTCCTGCCTTCCCCCCATATCCCATGACTCCGCTATTTTTAAGAGCCCTATCTAGCTCTCTCTTGAAAGCAAATTAAACCATCAATGGGCAGGCTAACTATCTGGTGGAAGCCAACCCCACCCCCCCCCCCCCTTCTCCTTAGACATTTGTTTCTGTGAACATATTGGGTGGGTGTTAGAGCTCACACTGCAGGACCAGCATAGTACGAGGAGCCTGCTAGCTCGCTCGAGTACAGCTGTGGCCGATGCTTCCTTTCTCTTTAATACTCCCCCCAAATTTGGCTTTGTCTTGCAGGCTGTGGAGATGCAAGAAATGGGGAGGGACGCCTACTCGGACAGCGACCATTACCTCCCGATGGAAGTCCACAGTCGAGCATCCTCCATGCCACGGCTGGCAGCAGGCAATCAAGTGAGCTCAGTGAGACTTACTCTGCTGCGCCCCGCACCGCGTGCCAGCAACCTAAACACTTTCAATGCCATCTGCGAGTCCCAACGAATTTGCACCCATGAAATATTACAGTCAAAGTCATTAGTTTCCAAGTAGGCCCATGCAAATTGGACAAATGGGAGAAAATTTGCCCCCAAAGACTAGCATTATAGCAGAAGCCTCAAGTTGCAATCCACTGCTGAAATCTGGAGACACGAGAGACTGCAGGTGCAGGAACGCGTAGGAAGGAACTGCAGACGCTGGTTTACACCGAAGATAGACACAAAATGCTGGAGTAATTCAGCGGGATGGGCGCCATCTCTAGAGAGAAGGAATGGGTGATGTTTCGGTTACGACCCGAAACGTCACCCATCCCTTCTCTCCAGAGATGCTGCCCGTCCGGCTGAGTTACTCCAGTATTTTGTGTCGATCTGTAGGTGCTGTAATCTGGAGCAAAACACTATTTGCTGGAAGAACTCAGCAGGTCAAGCAGCATCTGTGGAGGGAAAAGGGTGGTGGAAGTTTCAGGTTGAGATCCGGCATCGGGTCTCACACGACCCCCATCCCCCCCCCCCCTCCCCGATCCCCAAAATGGTGACTATCCCTTTGTCTCCTTAGATGCTGCTCAACCTGCTGAGTTTTTTGGTTTTTGAGATACAACGTGGAAACAGGCCCTTCGGCCCATCGGGTACGCGCCGACCAGCGATCCCCACACATTAACACTATCCTACACCCACTAGCCAGTTAACCCACACACCCGATAGTCTTTGGAGTGTGGGAGGAAACTGGAGCTCCCCGGGGATAAACCCACGCAGGTCACAGGGAGAAAGTACAAACTCCGTACAGACAGCACCCGTAGTCAGGATCGAACCCGGGTCTCTGGCGCTGTGAGGCAGCAACTCTACCGCTGCGCCACCATGCCGCCCCCTAGTGGGAGTTCCTCCAGCAGTTTGTTTTTCGCTTCTGAAGTTTCCTGTTTTTGTTTAGAGTGGAACTGAACTCATGAAGCCGAAGACAAATTCAGTGGTACTGATTTATATGAAGAGCAGGGGGTAAATTTCGACGGGTATTCGGGCAACTGAAGCCGTGAAGCTGTGGCACTGTGGTCAAATCTGGGGAGTTGATCTTGAACCCATCATTTTCTGACTCAGTGATGAGACAGTGGCCCAACAAATCACGGCGTTGTTTTGGCATTATCTAAACCTGGGGTTAAACGGAATGTAAATTATGGTGATCTTTTCTTGTTTGGTGACTGCATTTCACGACATTTTCTGTAAATGTTTTTTTTAGCGAGGGTGGTTATAATGTTGGGTCAAGGATTTGGAATCCAAAGCTGAGAGATTGGGCTCTGTGGTGCCGTTTTCCGCAGCGGCATCATCCTAATAGGTTTGCAAATTGCTCCATGAATTCCAAGTGCACATTTTTAGTGGACTCATGTGGCCTTAGCAATTTGTTTATATGGTATGGTTTGCATCTGGGTTGTACAGAGCAGTTGGATTGTGCCATCATTACTCATTCAACGCAAACGCCAGCCCTGCCAAACTCTGCCTAGACCCTACGTCACGTGCAAATCGTCTGCACCTTGGTCTACAACAATATGGCTCCCACTTGTTTAAAGTGTTGGGGGGGAGGGGGTGGTATCACAAATTATGTGAATCCGCTGCTCTAGGTGTCAGCTGCTCTACATCGGTGAGACCACGCGTAGGCTTCGCCCAACACCTGGGCTCGGTTCGCAATAACCAACCTGATCTCCCGGTGGCCCAGCACTTCAACTCCCCCTCCCATTCCGAATCCGACCTTTCTGTCCTGGGCCAGAGTGAGTCCCACCGCAAATTGGAGGAGCAGCACCTCATATTTCGCTTGGGCAGTTTGTACCCCAGCGGTACGAACATTGACTTCTCCAATTTCAGGTAGTCCCTGCTTTCTCCCTCTTTCCCCTCCACCTTCCCAGCTCTCCCACAGCCCACTGTCTCCACCTCTTCCTTTCTTCTTCCTGCACCCCCCCCCCCCATCCCCTCATCAATCTGAAGAAGGGTCTCATAGAAACATAGATAGAAAATAGGTGCAGGAGGAGGCCATTCGGCCCTTCGAGCCAGCAGCGCCATTCATTATGATCATGGCTGATCGTCCCCTATCAATAACCCGTGCCTGCCTTCTCCCCATATCTCTTGACTCCACTAGCCCCTAGAGCTCTATCTAACTCTCTCTTAAACCCATCCAGTGATTTGGCCTCCACTGCCCTCTGTGGCAGGGAATTCCATAAATTCACAACTTTCTGGGTGAAAACGTTTTTTCTCACCTCAGTCTTAAATGACCTCCGCTTTACTCTAAGACTGTGGCCCCTGGTTCTGGACTCGCCCAACATTGGGAACATTTTTCCTGCATCTAGCCTGTCCAGTCCTTTTATAATTTTATATGTTTCTATAAGATCCCCCCTCATCCTTCTAAACTCCAGTGATTACAAGCCTAGTCTTTCCAATCTTTCCTCATATGACAGTCCCGCCATCCCAGGGATCAATCTCGTGAACCTGCGCTGCACTGACTCAATCACAAGGATGTCCTTCCTCAAATTAGGAGACCAAAACTGTCTCGACCTGAAACGTCACCCATTCCTTCGCTCCATAGATGCTGCCTCAAACCGCTGAGTTTCTCCGGCATTTTTGTCTACCTACAAATTATGTGTAGGTTTGTTGAGAATTAAATGGCAATTGAGATTGAGGAGAGAGGTGGAGACACAAGGAACTGCAGATGCTGGGTTACAAATATAGACATAGAGTGTTGCAGTAACTCAGTTGGTCAGGCAGCAACTCTGGAGAACATGGGCAGGTGAATTTTCAGCTTGGAGCCTTCATCGGACTTTAATCGTGGATAGGCGTTGTTTTGGGTTGGGAACCTTCTTGGTCCTGACCCAAAACATCTCCTATTCATGTTCCCCAGAGATGCTGTCTGATCGGCTGAATTACTCCAGCAGTTTTAAGGAGAGAAGTATTAAGCCTGAGTAACGAGAAGTCAGCAAAGTGTTGTTTGAAGCCATCAACCATACCCAGTGGACAAGCCTTGGGGATTTAGGTGCAAGGTTACAAGAGGCAAGCCAAGCCAAGACAGAAACAATAAACAATAGGTGCAGGAGTAGGCCATTCGGCCCTTCGAGCCAGCAGCGCAACTCACTGTGATCATGATTGATCATCCACAATCAGTACCCCGTTCCTGCCTTCTCCCCATATCCCCTGACTCCGTTATCTTTAAGAGCTCTATCTAACTCTCTCTTGAAAGCATCCGGAGAATTGGCCTCCACCGCCTTCTGAGGCAGAGAATTCCACAGATTCACAACTCTCTGGGTGAAAACGTTTTTCCTCATCTCCGTTCTAAATGGCCGACCACTTATTCTTATACTGTGGCCCCTGGTTCTGGACTCCCACCAACATGGGGAACATGTTTGCTGCCTCTAGCGTGTCTAGGCGGAGGAAAACAAGTGCCAAACAGAGGGACCTGCAGGAAGGAGTAGGTGGGGGAACAGGGAAAGCCCTATCATCAGAGGACCCTTCAGCTCTGTGAAATGTTTTGTGTTTAATCATACATAGAATACATCTTAATAACAGGGCTTCCAAAGATGCAAATTTATCAATGCAAGTTCTCATCAATCCATTACATATATGTATTGCCACAGGTCAAAACACCAGACTTAACATTTTAGTATTTTAGCAGCATGCTTGAAAATATTATAAAATAATTACCTCATTTAAAACTTGGAAGCATTCATACCCAAAATATATATTGCTAAGTATTGTGGAATTCTGATACAAATTATTTTGAAATTAGTCTTATTCTGAAAGACTGATGCAAATTATTTTTCCTTCGTTAGTACTTGAGGGTTTTACTTCTTATGTGCGTTCAGTAAATATAAGAGGCCAGTCCAAATGAATTTCTTGCAGGGCACAATTCCAAATTGGCTCATTCAAAAGAACATGAGTTAAATATTTGGAAACTTTGGCAGCCACCCTGAAGGCTGTATTAATAAAGTTGAACCCAGAGCTGGAAGTGACATTGTACCAATGAAGAAGGGTCTCGACCCAAAACATCACCCATTCCTTCTCTCCAGAGATGCTGCCTGTCCTGCTGAGTTACTCCAGCATTTTGGGCCTGCCCCGGACTTTCTCATTGATTGTTCAACAGCACAGTGCCTGTATCAGTAGGTAAATCATAGTGTAAGGTCAACTAAATGGCAAAGTTCCTTCTAAAAGTAGGAGACCTTAACCTTAGGCAGTCCAGGGTCTAATAGGGGTGAGGGGTGTGGGGTGACTGTCATGTTTTAGGGAGAGCAGCAAGAGAAAACTTGAGAACTTTTTTTCTGGTGGAGAACAATATACCAAACTGTTTGGCCTGGTGAACTGTGATGTCCTCCCCTCCTGTTCTACAAGATGTGGGAGTGTTGAACTCAAATAATATTGCCCCTCCCAACTCTCTCCAACTCCCCTATCTGTTCTCTTCGGATGACGTCAATGATTCCATGGATCTAAATCCTAGAACCTCACCTTTTGCCACCCTCCCCAGAAAGAGTCATTCTTCCATCGGAAGGAAATCCCGTTATTCTGGACGAGGGGTGGGGAGCCTGCGGCCTTAAGGCCACATGCGGCCTTCTGGGCCATTAAGTGCGGCCTTCTGAAGGAATCCAAATTTTGTAGAACAAATCCTTTTACTTTTATTAATATGATTTTGTTCGTCTTTTATTATTTTTTTTTTAATCTTAA
Organism: Malacoraja senta; assembly: GCA_038087875.1. NCBI lineage: Eukaryota > Metazoa > Chordata > Chondrichthyes > Rajiformes > Rajidae > Malacoraja > Malacoraja senta. The sequence continues at coordinate 3,215,609 of CM075992.1, forward strand.
AATTAACTTATTTAAAATACCAAAGAGTAAAAGAAGATTCAACGAAATAATCCTCCCGGACTGACGGCCACAATTAAAACATTAGAAAGTCATGAGGGCTATTTTAACAAAATAATGTACATTTTGAAGTATATCTAATTGACGTTTCTTGGATGCGGCCTTATTAGACTACAGCTAACTTCATGTGGCATTCCAACATGGAAAGGTTCCCCACCTCTGGTCTGGGCAATCCACTTCTCTATAGAGACTATGAAATCATCTGGTGTGTTCTGTTCTGCTCTTTCTATCTGCTTAATGTATAACTGTTCTATCTTTGTGCTTTTTCCTTCTACCACATTTTTTTATTTCTTACAATAAAACCAACTGTGTCCTTACCTGTGGCTTCTTCCCAAACCCTGGACATCTCGTTGCCGCCTTTGCGATGTGGGGGTCCTCCTGCGGCCATTTTCTGTCACGTCTGTCCTGTCGCTGCCTTCTCTCCTGTCTTGTGTCTTTTTACTTCCTGCCCTTTTAATATGCGCTCTCTTGTGTGGCTGATAACAGAGGAGAAAAGTGCGCAACCGTGGGATTAACCTTAGTGTATGTACCCTGTCTTAGTCTCTCTTTTGTGTTTCAATTACTCTTGTCTGCTCAAGGCTTCATTTAGTCGATTCTGGCATGTGCTGGACATGTTCATTTGTTGAGGGTGCAACTATCTGGCAGAAGGGGGAAAATTACCACAATATTTCACCAAATAATTCCATGCAGACATCTAATAGTTGATAACATCTGAGGTGATGCAAAAATTACATAATCCTTCCCCAAAGAATAAAAAGGCTGCCACAAAATTTTCCCGGTGAATAGAACGGTCCTTCAATTGACTGTAAAGGGTTTTTTCCTCCTCAAAGTTGTGTTTAAATATTAATAGTTCATAAGTGATAGGATCACAATTAGGCCATTCGGCCCATTGGGTCTACTCCGCCATTCAATCATGGCTGATCTATCTCTCCCTCTCAACCCCATTCTCCTGCCTTCTCCCCAATATGTAATGGTACGTATAATTAAGTTATTTAAACAATTTCTGTGACAAGAGTTCTGTTTAGCAGAAAAGTCAACGGTATTGTGACCTCCATTTACTCATCTCTAATTTTGTCCAAAGAGTCTGTTGTCTCAGTGGGGCCTCATCTGCTCCCTGGCCGTGGGCCCTGAGCAGTGACTGTGGTCCCAGTCCCGCTGATCAAGATAACATAGCATAGACCAAATGTTCACAAGTTCACAGGTGATAGGAGCAGAATTAGGCCATTTGGCCCATCAAGTCCACTCCGCCATTCAATCATGGCTGATCTATCTCTCCCTCCTAACCCCATTCTCCTGCCTTTCTCCCCATAACCCCTGCACTAATCAAGAATCTATCTATTTCTGCCTTACAATTAACCACTGACTTGGCCTCCACTGCCTTCTGTGGCAATGAATTCCACAGATTCATCACCCTCTGTTTAAAGAAATTCCTCCTCATCTCCTTCCTTAAGGAACGTCCTTTAATTCTGAGGCTGTGACCTCTGGTCCTAGACTCTCCCACTAGTGGAAACATCCTTTCCACATCCAGGCAATTCACCATTCGGTGAGGTTCAATGAGATCCCCCCATCGATGTTGGCACCTTCTTGGCCATAATCACACCAGGTCTGCCAAAATCCTCGTCCGCTGAACTATTGTGGGATCTGTAGTAAAATGTTTCGAGGCCAGTACTGAGGACAACTGAACATGCCCTTCCAGTAGCATGCGTGCCAAGGGTCTAACTCCCGCTCAGAGGCTGAAGGATTGCATGTTCCTGGAATGAATCTGCATTGAAAACTCAGCACGAGTAAGCATGTGTTGTAATCATTAACTGCCTGAAGAATTGTTTTGATTTAAGGGCAAACCCTTGCCACACTGTGAGAGAGAAAACTACATTCAATTTGTATGCTAACCACAGACTGATGCCAGAATGGTTCACCTCGATTGCGATAAAGGGTGGTGTCCTTAGCCTACAAGTATTTTCTATTATTGAGAAGTCACAGTGAGAATGCCGGCAACTTTCGGCTGGATTGCAGTCAATTGCAACTCTACCGCTGCACCACTGTGCCACCCTGATTGGCACTGTTCGAAAATTAGAAAAGGCATTATCCTTCCCAATCAGTGTCTGGAAATAAAGCATAGGCATCATAAGGCGTTATACTTTGGGATCTTACTATACTGATAAGGGATTGTTAGTTTGATATCATTGCTGATTATAGGCAACTGACATCTGGGTATTCTGAATGAAGATTATGTTTGCGCTGGAGGCATCTTCATTGAAAATGTAAGAATGGCAAAAAAAAAAGCAATCCTTCATTGAACAGTGAAAGCAAAATTGCTCTAATAGATTGTGGAGGCACACAGACATGGTGGTATTGGCTGGTGGATACTCACCCGCTGTTCGTTGCTTAGACGCAGAGAGGCATTATTGATATTGGGCTGCTCCTGCTGGCTTACTTTAGTTGCTGTAGACTGTAGAGGTACGGAGCAAAAGCAGTCCTATCATCCACACTGACCAGCAATAACCTCATACACTAGCACTCTCCTACACACTAGGGACAATTTGATCAAAGCCAGTTAACCTACAAACATGGAGCGTGGGAGGAAGCCGGTGAACCCAGAGAAGACCCACACGGTCACAGGGAGAGCGGACAAACTCTGTACAGACAGCACCCACAGTCTCTGAGGCTGTAAGGCTGCACCACCATGCCACCCTTGACTGTGGGAATTCACAAAAAATCCTGTAACTGGACAAGTCAATACATATCCTGTACATAGAGGGTATCTTTGATTTATTTATATATATATATATAATTTTTTTTCTACTTTGTACACGCACTGCTTATCTGTATTTATAGAGAGCACATCGACAGATAGTTGATATATGTACACATAATATATTTTCTTTACATATAGAATATGTACATGCCTATAAATAGTGTTAGCAATTTGGTAACTGCATACTGCATGTTGAGAAAATTTGAATATATAATGCTAAATGTGGGATGTTATAGCAGGTCAGGTGCACAAGAATGTGATGTCTAGGCTTGACAAAGGTGTGCATTGTATTGAAAAAAACCTAGTTGGTTGGTTTTCCATTCTGCCCAATTCTGCCGCTCATGAACATCAATATTGGGACAACATATTGCCCAACAGTGGAACAGCTGCCAAGTGTTTAGTTAAAACTAACACCTCATGCTTATGGATTGCATAGATACTGTATATGTAAGTAGTTTGTGGACTTCAATACCCCCTGAAGTATTGTGTAAGAAGGAACATAGAAACATAGAAACATAGAAAATAGGTGCAGGAGTAGGCCATTCGGCCCTTCGAGCCTGCATCGCCATTTGATATGATCATGGCTGATCATCCAACTCAGCATCCCATCCCTGCCTTCTCTCCATACCCCCTGATCCCTTTAGCCACAAGGGCCACATCTAACTCCCTCTTAAATATAGCCAATGAACTGGCCTCAACTACCTTCTGTGGCAGAGAATTCCACAGATTCACCACTCTCTGTGTAAAAAATGATTTCCTCATCTCGGTCCTAAAAGTCTTCCCTCTTATCCTTAAACTGTGACCCCTAGTTCTGGACTTCCCCAACATCGGGAATAATCTTCCTGCATCTAGCCTGTCCAACCCCTTAATAATTTTGTACGTTTCTATAAGATCCCCCCTCAGTCTTCTGAATTCAAACGTGTACAAGCCGAGTCTATCCAGTCTTTCCTCATATGAAAGTCCTGCCATCCCAGGAATCAGTCTGGTGAACCTTCTCTGTACTCCCTCTATGGCAAGAATGTCTTTCCTCAGATTAGGAGACCAAAACTGTACGCAATACTCCAGGTGTGGTCTCACCAAGACCCTGTACAACTGCAGTAGAACCTCCCTGCTCTTATACTCAAATCCTTTTGCTATGAATGCTAACATACCATTTGCTTTCTTCACTGCCTGCTGCACCTGCATTCCTACTTTCAATGACTGGTGTACCATGACACCCAGGTCTCGTTGCATCTCCCCTTTTCCTAATCGGCAGATGTTGGTTTAAACCGAAGATGGACACAAACGGCTAGAGTAACTCAGCGGGGCAGGCAGCGTCTCTAGAGAGAAGGAATGGGTGACGTTTCGGCTCGAGACCGTTTGAAGAAGGGTCTCGACCCGAAACGTCACCCGTTCTTTCTCTCCAGAGATGCTGCCTGTCCCGCTGAGTTACTCCAGCTTTTTATGTCTTCCCCCTGAAGTATTCCCTGTTATTGCTGAATCCATTGTTGGCTCTGGCAGGTTGTGGTTTGCCTGATCAAAAGATGAGAAGCTGTTCTTCAAACTTACTTTGAGCTTCGAAGATAGACCCAAAATGCCGGGGTAGCTCAGCCTGTCCCGCTGAGTTACTCCAGCATTATGTGTCTATCTTCCATGGAAACTAGCGTCTGCTGTTCCTTCCTACACATTACTTTGAGCTTCATCGGAATACTTCAGGGAGTCATGAACGGAGACGTCAGAGTGGGAATGTGGAATTGAGGCGGTTGGAATTAGTGAAGAGGAGTTGTGAATGTTCTGTGGGTAGTACAGATTTTTAGCTACATTTAGTTTAGGGACACTGTGCAGAAACAAGCCCTTCGGCCCACCAAGTCCATGCCGTCCAGCGATCCCCGCACATTAACACTATCCTACACACTGGGGACAATTGATATTTACATCAAGCCAATTAACCTACAAACCTGTACGTCTTTGGAGTGTGGGAGGAAACCGAAGATCTCGGAGAAAACCCACGCAGGTCACGGGGAGAACGTACAAACTCCGTACGGACAGCACCCGTAGTCAGGATCAAACCCAGGTCTCTGGCGCTTAAAGCGCTGCCAGGCAGCAACTCTATCGCTGCGCCACCGTACCGCCCTCTAGAAAATACTCTCGAAAGATTCATTAATAATTTTACTAAGTCATGTTTCTTAAATTATTTTGTTATTGCTTAGAGATTGTCTGTAAAAAATATTTACAGCTGCAGCATGAGGTACATAAATAACTTATATATATCCACGCTGAGTATCTCTAAACTGCAGTAGGATGTTGTTAATAGATTTATGGTTCATATAAACTGGTACCTGCTGTTTTATTACGGACATTAAGAATTTATAATGGAGAATGTGTGAACTAATAACATTGCCAGTGGAGGAAGGTACAATTTCAGAAACATACTTCCACCGATGAATATCTAGTAATTCAGAATTTATGATCATACAACTGCATAAAATAAGTGACCATGTTAGGAAGATCAGACATTGACAGATATTTAGTAATCTTCTGTGTGCAAGATGTGCATGCATGTATGTATGGCAACGCATGCATAAATTGTTATTTTATCACAAAAATAGTTCTAGTGTTTGAGGACAGAACAGGCCACTTTGATGATGGAAGATTCAGTACAGTTGGGTTCAACAACTGTATAGACATTGTGCCTTTTGTTTTTCATAAAACCTTTACTTTTCACGCACTCACATTAGCTGTGTAACCATGTTTACAAAAAGAGTGTCTCCTTGAATGATGCACATTTTGTCTCGCATCAGACCATCGAAGACACAAGCCCAATTAAGCGATCTGCATCCACGCTGGGCCATCAGCGCTCCAAGGGCATACGGCTGGATGACTACTCGCTGGAGAGGGTCATTCCCGAGGAGTCACAAAGGAGCCATCGCCGCAGGGAGAGAGGTCATAGGACATCAGAGAGGTCGTTGAGTCGATACACGGATGCGGACACAGGTCAGCCCTTTTTATTACTCATCGAGGAATGGCCTTTTGCCTTTAAACTGAGTGTCTTGCTGGCCAATTGATATGACACATAATGTCTTGCTGGCCAGTTGAGATGATACATAAGTGACAATCACATCACTAGGAGACTAGATTTATATGCAAGTTTGGCCATGTAAGGATGGTTCAGTTTAGTTTATTGTCACGTGTACCGAGGTAAGGGCCTGTCCCACTTGGGTGTCATTTGCGCGTCATTTACGCGACATCATTTACGCATCACGACGCACGACGCGCGCTTCGTGATGTGCACGTGTTGTGCGGCACCCCAGGATTTTGGGATGTACAAAATCTTCGCGCGCCATCTGCGTGACGCGCAAATGACGCACAAGTGGGACAGGCCCTGTACTGTGAAAGGCTTTTGTTGCGTGCTAACCAGTCAGCGGAAAGACAATACATGATTATAATCAAGGCAATCGCAGCGTACAGATACACGATATGGGAATAACGTTTAGTGCAAGGTAAAGCCAGTAAAGTCCGATCAAAGAAAGTCCGAGGGTCACCAATAAGGTAGATAGTAGTTCAGGACTGCTCTCTGGTTGCAGTAGGATGGTTCAGTTGCCTGGAGGAAACTAGGTAGGTGGGAAACTGGGTAAATTTCCTTCTCAAAAAGTTACGAATGAACCAGATGTTTTTTTAGTTTTATCGTCACCCTAACTGACATAAGCTTTTTGTGCCATATTTATTTAACCAAATTTAAATTCTGCTGCTGCTTTGATGGGATTTGAACTGGTGTGTCCAGATCTTTAGTCCAGATAGGACTGAGAAATAGAGTTGATACTTCCGGTCAATGAGTAAGCATCAGATGCTGTTGCTAGAAGCTGATGAAGGGTCATCGGCCTAAAATGCCAACTCTTTCTCTCCACAGATGCTGCCTGGTCTGTTGCTACCAACATGTCCTTGCTTCATTTCAGGTTTCGATAAGTCTATTTAGTGTTGTGCTTTTGTTATGACACGAGCCCTCTTGATTACTCACTTACAGGAACACAAAGAGCCATTGAAAGGCTACTGCCAGCCTGTTGAAGCATGCAGGTACAGCAGGCAGTGAAGAAAGCTAATGGCATGTTGGCCTTCATAACAAGAGGAGTTGAGTATAGGAGCAAAGAGGTCCTTCTGCAGTTGTACAGGGCCCAAGTGAGACCACACCTGGAGTATTGTGTGCCGTTTTGGTCTTCAATTTTGAGGAAGGACATTCTTGCTATTGAGGGAGTACAGTGTAGGTTCACGATGTTAATTCCCAGGATGGCTGGACTGTCATTTGTTGAATGAATGGAGCGACTGGGCTTCTATACACTGGAATTTTGAAAGGATGAGAGGGTATCGTATTGAAACATATAAGATTATTAAGGGCTTGGACACGCTAGAGGCACGAAACATGTTCCCGATGTTGGGGGAGTCCTGAACCAGGGACCACAGTTTAAGAATAAAGGGTTGGCCATTTAGAACGGAGATGAGGAAAAACTTTTTCACCCAGAGAGTTGTGAATCTGTGGAATTCTCTACCTCAGAAGGCAGTGGAGGCCAATTCTCTGGATGCTTTCAAGAGAGAGTTAGATAGAGCTCTTAAAGATAGCGGAGTCAGGGGATATGGGATGAGGCAGGAACGGGGTACTGACAATGGATGATCAGCCATGATCACAGCGAAGGGCCAAATGGCCTACTCCTGCACCTATTGTCTATTGTCCGTAATGCAAAAAGACATTCCATGAGGAAGCCAGCCAACATACTCAGCATAGAGTTATGGTTCATGTCTGAGTGCAGTTCATTTCATATCCCAATAATGTTCAAATATTTAACAGTGGAATTTCCTTTGGGTGATAACCACACCACCTTACGGCAGCACAGTGGCGCAGTGGTAGATTTGCTGCCTTACCGCGCCAGAGACCCAGGTTCGATCCTGACTATGGGTGCAGTCTGTACGGAATTTGTGCGTTCACCCTGGGACCGCGTGGGCTTTCTCCAGGTGCTCCAGTTTCCACCCACATTCCAAAGACTTGCGGGTTTGTACGTTAATTGGCTTCTGAAATTGTCCCCAGTGTCTAAGATAGAACTATATACGGGTGATTATTGGTTGGTGTGGACTCAGTGGGCCAAAGAGCCTGTTTCCACCCTGTATCTCTAAAATTTTAAATATGCTAAACATTACTGACCCAAACAGTGCAAGCATGCCTCAGGCTCAGTTTATGATTGAGTCCAAAAATAGATTTAGTTCACCGGAATATTATTATTCAACCTTCTTGAGCAAGGGAGGGTGTAATGGTTCAAAAATCAACCTGCAATCTCTCCTGATTGCCACACAGTGATTTATTATTTTAAGGTTGAGTGGATTTAACTTTAGGTCAAGAATGAATTTGAGTGAGATGCACTTCTACTGAAAGTGAATTGGAACTTGGGGAATATGTAGAAGTCATTGCAGCCCCTCATTTCTTAGGCCCCCTTCGGTCATGGCTGACCATGGGTGTCTCCAGGGTTGGGGGGCACCTGTGCATGACTTTAACGTAGGGAGACTGGTGCACAGACAGCCACCCCACGGTCCTTGACAGATCTGGGTCAGGATCCAGTGGCATGGAGGCCAAGACGACCGGAGACCCTTTTCTGCTGCAGCCTTCATCCGCCTTCCCAGCCGTTGTGACGCTCCACTAAGGTCAGCCATCGTCCTCCGCCCGTTCCACCGTTGAGGTCTTGGTTGGATTGGCTCTTTGTCAGAGACCTCCCCCTCGACCTTACCACCATGGGTGGCCCTACCAGGAGTCTAGCTCCAGACAGCATCACTCTCAGGATCTCAGGACCACACAAGCTTCTCCACCACGACAAGGTGACAATCCACGGAGAAGATTGTTGCCCTCATGGCTCTTCAGCTTTCTAGGAGGGCATGGTCAACTTGTGACCAAAAAGGACACAAAGTGTTGGAGCAACACAGTGGGTCAGGCAGCATCTCTGGAGAACATGGATAGGTGTCATTTTCATTTGGGACCCTTCTTCAGACTGATTATGGGGAAGGGGGGGGGGGTGGAGAAGAAAGCTGGAAGAGTGGAGTGGCAGGACAAAGCATGGCAGGCAGTAACTGGAGACAAGAGAGGAGGTTTTTAATATGCAGATAGCTGGAGCAAAAAGGTCAATGTGTGAGACAGGGCTGAAGAGTCACGAATTGTGAAGCCAGAGAGGAAAGTAGTGGGTAGTGTAGAGGTGAAATAGGTGGGAGACCAGGTGGGGCACAGGGAAGGGAGCGGGGAGAAAGGGGACAGTTTGGGGGCGGGGGGTTAGTTAGAGGTTACCTAAAATTGGCGAATTCGATGTTTATTCCGTTGAGCTGTTAGCCCTGTTTACATTCACCCCAATTATATATTCTTCCTTAAATGCCTCTTAACCTTCTAAACCAGGGGTGGGGAACCTTTCCATGTTGGAATGCCAGATTAAGTTAGCTGTAATCTAATAAGGCCGCATCCAAGAAACTTCAATTAGATATACTTCACCACATTTATCTTGAAAGTTGTTGAAGAAATCTATTCCTCGTGTTCTACCCGTAAGAGTGCCCAAAGCACTCTTCGTAGCAATAAAATAGCCCTCATGACTTACTAATGTTTTAATTGTGGCCGTCAGTTGGGGAGGATTATTTTGTTGAATCTTCTTTTACTCTTTGGTATTTTAAATACGTTCATTTTAAGATTAAAATTAGAATAATAAAAGACGAACAGTGCATATTAAGAACATAATGTACTGGTTGGATAGTTCCACTCACCAGTCGGAGTGGATAAGAATGGAGAAAGAGGAGTGTTTGCCGTACGATATAGGAACGATCTTGTTCTCACCGATAAAATTGAATAGTATAATATATAAGAAGAACCCAATTATTCACAATACAATAAGAATTTGGAAACAAATAAAATTATCCTTGAAATTAAATAATCTATCAGTACTAACCCCAATATTGAACAATCCTGCATTCAAACCATCTTTTATCGACAAAACATATAAACAATGGGATAGACTGTGGATTAGGAAAGTAGGAGATATGTATGAATTGGGCAAATTGTTATCATTTCAACAATTAAAATTAAAATTTAAACTGAATGATAATCAATATTTTAAATATATACAGATATGTGACTTTATGAAGAAATATATACATAGATTTCAAACTATATTTCTAGACCCTTTAGAAGAAGCAATGAATATTAAGGCTGATTCACAAAAACTAATATCATATTTTTATAATAGTATATTAAATAGAGAATTACCCTCAACAGAGGCACTAAGAGAAGATTGGGAACATGAACTAATGATAAAGATCCCGAAAGATAGATGGGAAAAGTATCTGATGAACACACATAATTGTTCCATTAATGCAAGACATAATTTAATTCAATTTAAATTATTACATAGACTATATTATTCAAAAACGAGGTTGAATAAATTCTACCCAAATGTCTCTCCCAGATGCGATAAATGTTTGTTTCAAAATGCCAATATAACACATTCATTTGGAGGATGTACAAAGTTGAATAAATTTTGGAGCGATATATTTGATATATTTACAAAGCTCTTCAAATCAAGAATAGAACCTAATACGGAATGGATTATATTTGGAATAATAGTAGAAGATATCAATTTAAACAAAGACCAAAAAGTATTCTTTAATTATGGGTTAATAATTGGAAAGAAATTGATACATTTTGGGAAAAATACAGCTATACCAACTATTGAAATGTGGATTAGGAATATGACGGACATAGCACACCTTGAAGAAATGAGACTCCGCCTAATAGATAAATATGACCAATTCTTAAGGAGTTGGTCCCCTTTCATCGACTTTGGAATCATGTGATGCAGCAGTACCGTAAAGATTACTGATTTCAGGTCAGGTCGTGGATAGATTTACATCTCCGAACAAAGATTTGAACATTTCTTTTTTAAGGGCCTTTTTCTACTATTTCTACTTTTTACTTTTTCTTTTCTTATATACACACTTCACGTTTTTCTATTTTCTACTATCTATTTTTCCTCTTTTTCATCTCTCTATTTTTTGTATTTTTTTACTTCCTTTTCAAAAACTTAAAACTAGAGGTTGTACATAGAATTTATTACGTTATGACATAGTTGGCACCTAAAATTAGGTACCACTGTATTGTTTTGTATTGTATTAACTTCTAATAATTTTTTTTTTTTTAAACACGAACAAAAACATATTAATAAAAATAAAAGGATTTGTTCTACAAAATTTGGATTCATTCAAAAGGCCGCACTTAATGGCCTAGAAGGCCGCAGGTTCCCCACCCCTGTTGTAAACTGAAGGGAATACAGACCCGATTTGCGTATTGCCTTGTGAATTAACCCTTTCAGCCCAGGTATAATTCTAATAGATTTGTATTGCACGCAGTCAAAGCACAATACATTCTTCCTGACATATATGACCTTGAATGTGTGACTGTCGTTTAGTAGATTGACCTATGGATAATGACCTCTAAGGATAAGATGTTATACGGCATCTTACTACCATGGATTTTTTTTTTTCTGCAAGACCATCGTCTATTGCCAATATCTAATTCTCCTTGAGGTGGTGAGGGTGCCTGTTGAACTGCAACTCTCCCACCGCTGAAAGAGCTTCCAAAGAGCCTTTGGGGAGGGGACTTCCAGGATATCCACCCAGCAACAGTGAAGGAAGGGTGGTAAACATGTCCAAGTCAGAATGGTGTGTGACTTGAAGAGGAATTTACAGGTGATGACTGAAAAGCAAAAACCAAAGTGCAGATGCTGCAAATGGAAATACTGGACACTCAGCTAATCAGGCAGTGTCTGGAAGAGAATGATGGCAGATTCCTTCTCTCCATGGATGCTGCCTCACCCGCTGAGTTTCTCCAGCATTTTTTTGTCTACTTATGGGGCATGATAGTGGCTGCTGGTGACATGCACAAGGCTTTATTCTGAAAGTGATGCTAACTACCTTTTCATGCAATAACTAGCAGAATTATCTACTTTACGCCAGGGTTGGTGTTCTGAACCAAATGGGCGACTTACCTTTGCAAATTTTGTGTGAAGCAGGTAGCTTTTCCAAATTCAAAGAATGTGATGCCCCCCCTCCACATACACCTGGATCTCCTGCCATCAGGCAAGAGATATCGCAGCATCAAAGCCCGGACTACAAGACTGCTAAACTTCTTCCTGCCATATGCTGTGAGCTGCTAAACAGCCACTCTGTACTCACAGTCACCTGATTCTGCGTCTTGGCACGGACACTTTAATAACTGGCACTGGCCACTTCAATAACTGGCACTGGCCACTCAAATCAGCTGCCCCGGACATGTTTATGATTGGTTTGACTGTATTTTAACGTTGTTTTTACCTACTTTTTAACTATTTATACTGTTCCATCGGGGACTGGATTGTTTTTGGTGTTATTATCTGTGAAATGTTTTAAATTTCATGTGCGATGCTCCGGTATTCCCTGGGAAACGTCTTTTCATTTTGCACTGTACAAATGTTGCTTGCAAGATGACAATAAAGGTTGATTGATTGATTGATGCAAGATTACTGGTCATCAGCTGAAATATGTGTCAGAAGATATGAAATCTTGAAAAAAAGTACCGCCAAATTCATTATCCAGAACCAGGGGTTATCCAAGTCCAGAACCAGGGGCCACGGGTTAAGAATAACGGGTTGTGGATGACTGATTGTGGATGATCAGCCATGATCACATTGAATGGTGGTGCTGGCTTGAAGGGCTGTATGGCCTAGTCCTGCGTCTATTGTCTATTATCTGCTCCCTTTCAGTCACCACCAGTCACAGGTTTTCCTCCAAGACATGTCAAACTGAGTTGGAAAATGCAGCTCTTCCTTCATCTTAACTGGGTTCGAATCCTGAAAATCCGTTCAGAAGGGTGACTGTGGGATTATCTTCACAATAGACTTCAATGGCACCTTCAATAGACTCAACGCCACCTTCTCACGGGTTGCTTGGGATGGTCGATAAATGCTGGCTTTCGCCAGTTACAGCCTCATCCATAAATAAAAGTCATAAGTTCAAGTTCAAGTGAGGTTATTGTCCTGATAGGACAATGAAATTCTTGCTTTGCTTCAGCACAACAGAACATAGTAGGCATTGACTACAGAACAGATCAGTGTGTCCATATACCATTATATAAATATATACACACATGAATAAATAAACTGATAAAGTGCAAATAACAGTTAATGGGCTATTAATGTTCAGAGTTTTGTCTGAGCCAAGTTTAATAGCCTGATGGCTGTGGGGAAGTAGCTATTCCTGAACCTGGTCGTTGCAATCTTCAGGCTCCTGTACCTTCTACCTGAAGGTAGCAGGGAGATGAGTGTGTGGCCAGGATGGTGTTGGTCCTTGATGATACTGTTAGCCTTTTTGAGGCAGCGACTGCGATAGATCCCCTCGATGGAAGGGAGGTCAGAGCCGATGATGGACTGGGCAGTGTTTACTACTTTTTGTAGTCTTTTCCTCTCCAGGGCGCTCAAGTTGCCGAACCAAGCCACGATGCAACCGGTCAGCATGCTCTCTACTGTGCACCTGTAGAAGTTAGGCAGAGTCCTCTTTGACAAACCGACTCTCCGTAATCTTCTCAGGAAGTAGAGGCGCTGATGTGCAGCTTAACAGCTGCGTTAAGCAACATGTTTGGGCAGCGACATTATCTCAAGGTGCAACAGTCAAAGGTGGATGGCTTAGGAAATCATTGTGCAAAATAGGTGGTCTACATGTCAATCGTCAATGTCATTCTTTGTATTTAACATGTTTAGAAATATTTAGTTACTTGGATAAATATTAAACTGCTCTATATGCAAGTCTTCCTCTCTAAACATTTTCCGATTTCTTTTTCTTTGCCTAAATGATCAGCTTTTATTGACATAGGGCTCGGAACAGACCTCAGCACGACCACACAGTCGGGTGACCTCCCTCCGAAGGAGAAGGACCGGGAGCGAGGAAGGACCAAGGACAGGAAGCACCACCACCACCACCACCACCACCACCACACGTCGTCCGACAAGGAGCGTTATTCCCAGGAGCGGCACGAGTACAGCAGACCTCGATCAAGGGAGAGGCGGTGGTCTCGGTCACCGAGTGCAGGGCGCGAGTGTGTCCCCCATCGACAGGTGGGTCTGCAGGCTTCACACACCGTGGCTGCTCAAAGAACTCTAGACAATTGTGTCGCTGCGGCCACAGTGGAACTGGCAAGTGGGATGACCCAGTAGAGATCATTCAACCTTTGTTGCAGAAAAATATATTACTGATATCCTTAACTCCACGATGTACCACCTTATAGAAACACCACCTTTCCCTAAATTACAACCTCAATCCCCCCCCCCAATATTATCAGTTACCCTTGCATTAAATGACTGACTTTTATCCTAGACCCGACAGGTTTTACCGATCCCTTAAAACTTTATTCAGAAAGATTCAAGCACAGTGCCACACAGTTTATGATTAACTGTGGCACGGTTAACTGTGGTCACGTTGGCGCAGCGGTAGAGTTGCTGCCTTACAGCGAATGCAGCGCTGGAGACCCGGGTTCGATCCCGACCACGGGTGCTGCCTGTACGGAGTTTGTACGTTCTCCCCGTGACCTGCGTGGGTTTTTCTCCGAGATCTTCCGTTTCCTCCCACACTCCAAAGACGTACAGGTTTGTAGGTGAATTGGCTTGGTATAAATGTAAACATTGTCCCTGGTGGGTTAATGTGTGGAGATCGCTGGACCCGGTGGGGCTGAAGGGCATGTTTCCGCGCTGTATCTCTAAACTAAAGCATACACACAAATTGTTTCATTAATGTGTAATTTTAATGAGATACCGAGGACTATTCATTATCCGATAGTGTAGTCGAAGAGCATTTAAACAGACTCTTGAGCAAGCAGCGAATGGAGGCATATGATCCATGTACAGGGAAGTACAGTTTAAATTGGCATCATGGTCAGTACAGACACGATGGGCCAAAGGGCCTGATCCTGTGCTTCACTGTTCTATATTTAGTCTGCATTGCCATCCTATTTAATTCCTGATGAATGCTAAATATCCATTACAGAAAAATAAATGATCAGGAGGCTTTCGCAAATTGGTTCCAATGTAAAAAGTGAATCAAATCTCACTCGCTGAATGAAGCTGGTAGCAGGCGATGGTTCTAATCAAAACAAATTTTGTGCAATTGAACAACCACCATTGTGTATCTGATGACTGACCGACAATAATTTTAAACTGAAGGGCAGCACGAGCTGACCATCGGGGGATGGTGGGGGCTGGAAGATTAAAAATGACTTGCCAAAACTGCAAAGCTTTAACAGTAGAATTATGCTGAGAGCCATCATTTTTGATCAGCCGCCGCTTGTGAGATGGCTATTTACAGCCAGATTGGCAAGTACAGATCCTCCACCAGGCCCTGGTCCACTGATCTACAGAAGGAAGAAAGAAATAGACCAGCTTCCCACATCTGATCATCAAAGTGGAAAATGGATAAGTGCATGTGGCTGTCTACATATGGAGCATGTTTAAGAAAGAACTGCAGATGCTGGAAGAATCGAAGGTAGACAAAAAATGCTGGAGAAACTCAGCGGGCGAGGCAGCGTCTATGGAGAGAAGGAATTGGCGACGTTTCGGGTCTGAAGAAGGGTCTCGACCCGAAACGTCGCCAATTCCTTCTCTCCATGGATGCTGCCTCACCCACTGAGTTTCTCCAGCATGTTTTTGTCTACTTATGGGGCATGATAGGTGGCTGCTGGTGACATGCACAATGCTTTATTCTGAAAGTGATGCTAACTACCTTTTCATGCAATAACCAGCAGAATTATCTACTTTAAGCCAAGGTTGGTGTTCTGAACCAAATGGGCGACTTACCTTTGCAAATTTGTGTGAAGCAGGTAGCTTTTCCAAATTCAAAGAATGTGATGCAAGATTACTGGTTATCTTTTATTGAAACACAAAAAAATATATATTGTGAAGCCTATTTTTCTCTGGTTGTTGCTTTCTAACGAGCTGAGAGGCCATACAGATTAAACATCTTGGTTATGAAATGCTTCCCAGCACAGCCCTTGTACCCTCGTGGGACATGATTTCATTAGCTACCTATTCCTTACTCTCCATACTGTAATGAGATCTGCCAGACAGACGAGAGTTCACCCAGGCATAACATTCATATGAAAAAGACACAAAGGTGCTGGAGTAACTCAGCGGGACAGGCCGCAGCTCTGGAGAGAAGGAATGGGTGACCTTTCGGGTTGAGACACTTCTTTTAACTTTTCTGGGAAGGTTAAGATGCTATTGAGGATACAATAGCCATCGTTTCTTATCACTATTAGACACATAGTTTCCCATTGGTGTGAAAATAAGTTCTTGAACATTAACACTGTGATAGCTACACAGCATGCACCGATTCCTTTGAACTCTCAAACTCAATACAATAAATTTTCCAGAGTAGGGTACAGTATGCAGCCGTGATTGCAACTTGCATTCAACCCAGGTCAATTTCACACTCTAGATTTCAGCGGCCTAGGCCAAAGCCCGTAAACATTAAACCCATCTTTTCATTCACCACGGGGCCTCTGGAGTCCCAACCTTTTCGGTTTAGGCTTGAGACTTCCAGCAGTGCGAGCATTTCCAAGTTGGATTACGAGCATAGTCTCCAAGCTGTCTAATGTGTACGGCCTTACAATGCGCTTTTAAACCCATGATATCTAAAGCACAATGCCTGCTCTTTTTCAACCCCTTGACTTACAGACGTCATTTCTCTTTTTACTTTCCTTTTTGACTTTTGTTGGTTCTGTGGTCGTTGCTTCCTTTTCCCTTTGTGTTACCTCTTTGCTTTCTCCGATGTTTTTTTTCCTGTCTGTGTTTTTGCTCCTGGTTTTTTATTTTTTGATTTGCTTTGTTTCGATTTTCATCTAGGGCAGTAGTTCTGTGAGTGGGAGTCCAGTTCCTTCCACTTCTGGTACCAGCACACCGAGGAGGGGACGTAGGCAACTCCCCCAGACTCCTTCCACGCCTAGGCCTCATGTCACCTACTCCCCCGTGGTCCGCAAGGCCATGAACACATCGCAGCAGCAGCAGCAGCAACAACAGCAGCAGCAACAGCAGCAGCAGCAGCAGCAACAGGGCAGGACACCGACCCCTGTGCCACGCCGGTACTCACCCCCTCCCCCGGAGCACCACAGGGGCGAGAGGCACGGCGACGGTGGCGGTGGCGGCGGCGGCAGCCGGTCCCCCGGCACGGAGAGAGGCGGCGCCCCTCGCAACGGCTCCCCCCGTCTACATCGCCAGAGCAGCGGCCAGTGGTCCACCCCCAGCTCCCACCTCTCCGAGCCTTACCTGGGTTGCCACGACGACGACTATTACCGGAGCGCCGACTACGACGTGGCGTCGAGGGAGGAGACTCTGACCTTCGAGGTGGCCATGGCGACGAGTTCCGGGAGGTCGCCGAGGACTTGTCGGGCGCCGCAGTCCTCCTCCTCCTCAGTGTCCCTCCCCAGACACGGGCGCCGGGTGCCCAACGGGTACTACCACAACCTGGGCCCGAACAAAACGCGAGGGCCCGGCGCAAGGAAAGGGATGCACGAACCCTACAGTGAGACCGACGAGGACGACTGGTGCTAGCCCCCCCTCCTCCTCCTCCTTCTCCCTCATAACCTTCACCCCGGAAACCCCCCTCCATACTTCTTACATTGCCAAGTGAGCCGGAGGAGCCAAGAGTCTCCGGGCCTCTTCTGAGGAGCTCTGTAGCCTTCCAAAAAAACCCCCCACACAAACACACACACACACACACACACACACAAACAAACACAAATCGAAGAAGGAATGAGGTTGGAGGGGCAATTAAACCAATCTTTACTGAGGTGTGCGTGTGAGGGGCGTCGAGGAATCAAAATGGCGGCCCGGCCTAGTGCTTGGCTCAATTGAGCGGGAAACGAGACCCTGTTTTGAGGGGGAGGGAAAAGCGTTTGGGGTTTTATCGATGAGTTTTATCATCCATTACCTGCTAATATGTTATTTGGTATTGTTTGCCTCGGGTGCGATGGCTTGGGAGGGGGGGGAGGTGGTGGGTAACTGGGGAAGGGTGTTTAGGTTGCCTGGCGGTGTGTAGGCCGCAGGAGGAGCGGTTACTTAGCAACGGTGGTCACCATGCGGCCCGGCCTTCAGCCTCATCAGAACGGTCCACCACAGCATGGATTCCTCTCCCTCTCTCTCTCTCTCTCTCTCTCTATAAAGAGCATGTTGTGACCGAGAGCACTTTGATTTAATGTGCATTTGTTGTGGGGGGGGGGGGGTTGGGGATGTGGAGGGGTTGTGGTGGTGTGTGGGGAGCATCTGAGGGAGGCAACTAACTCCCTACAAACTCGCCTGAGATCATTTCCATTTTATTTGTAATTCTTCTTTTTCGATCCTGGTAGATTGAACAGGGGAGGGGTGGGGGGTGGGATGGGGTGGGGGTGCCTCACTGCGATGGGCGAGAGGTGCAGAGAACAGGGGAATCACTCTATGCCAGACATTCCAACGCTGGCAACATGACCACCTGCCCAGTGTAAAATGGAGTGTATGTTTTTTTATGTGTGTGAAGCTCTGAGTGCCTTTGTAGTTTAATCAATTTGTTAGTTTTCCCAAATGTGCTTCCTTTCCTTCCATCCTTCCTTTATGTCAGAATTGCATATATTCTGCTGGAGTCTCCTACCCATGTTAGCCAAGATTCCTGACCATTGCCAGTTTATGGGTGGCAGGGAATGGTGGCACTTCAAGGGATTGGGACTCGGGTTCCAATTGTTAGCTTAAGGCTTAATAATTGCAAATGAAACCAAACAAAAATCAAAGGGTGTGGAACAAAGGGAAGTGCGTGCTCTGAAGTTCAATGTGCTGCAGGGCCCAAGATCCAGTCAGACCTCTCCATGAATACTCCCTGACCTCACTCTATTCCCCCACTGAAGGTGGCTTTGATGGTAGCCTCAGAAATTACAACTCTCAGTCTCTGGCATGTTCTAGGAGATCAGATGGACCCTGGAAGAGAAGTCACAAGGGCGGCACAGTGGTTGAGGGTTGCTGCCTTACAGCGCCAGAGATCCAGATTCTATCCCGACTCTGGGTGCTGTGTTTGTATAGAGTTTGTACGTTTTCCCTGTGACTGTGTGGGTTTTCTCCGGGTGCTCCGGTTTCCTCCTACATTCCAAAGACGTGCAGGTTTGTCGGTAAATTGGCGACTGTAAATTGTCCCTAGTGTGTGGTGTAGAACTAGTGTATAGGTGATTGTTGGTCGGTGTGGACTCGGTAGTCTGAGGGCCCTGT
This sequence comes from Malacoraja senta, assembly GCA_038087875.1. Lineage (NCBI taxonomy): Eukaryota > Metazoa > Chordata > Chondrichthyes > Rajiformes > Rajidae > Malacoraja > Malacoraja senta. The sequence continues at coordinate 3,234,713 of CM075992.1, forward strand.
TTCTACGCTGTATCTCTAAACCAAGTCTTACAGCCCTAAGTTTAAGAACATTCAAAGAAAGGAGTGGAAAATGGCCATGTGAAGCGAGGAGAAAGAGGATGTTTTTATTTATTTATGGGAAAGGGATCATTTATTGACCATTCCTAACTGTCCCTGGAACCGCAGTGCTGTGCTGCCTTCTGGTACTGCCTTTCCCTTGGTTAAGGTGCTTCTACAGTGCTGCTGCGAAGAGTGTTCTAGGATTTTGACCCATTGACGATAAACATCCAGGTGTTTGTCTTGAAGAAAAACTCTAGTGGAGGAACTCTAGGTCAGGTGATGTATTCAAAGTTGCACATGTAGATGGCCTGTACTTCCAGGCTGGCTAATCTATCATGCAGGGTCAGAGATTTTCTTGAGTAATGTTCTCATGTAATCACACGTGGCATTATTTGGCCGTGTAAAAATATTCTATTGAATTGTGGTGCAATACACATTTAGCAGACAAAAGACATCTAGACAAAAGATCGCCGTCAGAAATGGCTACTCCATTGTAGAATCAGCAACTGTACAGCAGGCATGAGCTGCGGAGTATGTATCCCATCAAGAAATGGCCCAGCTGCCTTGGATTTTAGCTCCTACCCACCTCCCAAAGGCTTCCAAGAGATCAGAGTTGATGACCCAAACAAGCCTTCAGGATCCCATGGAAGAGACTTCAGGCAAACAAATAATGGGAATTAGACCGAACAATTTTCTGTTTAGTTTATTGTCAGGTGTACTGAGGTACAGGGAAAAGCTTTTTGTTGCGTGCTAACCAGTCAGTGGAAAGACTATACATGATTATAATTGATCCATCCACAGTGTACAGACACATAATAAAGGGAATAATGTTTAGTGCAAGATAAAGTCTGATTAAAGATAGCACCCTTACTGAAAATTATGGCCACGGGAATATCCACTGCCGAATGTTGTTTGTAGATGCATGGACCACAGGCTTTGTCAAGTACGACCGTCAGATGAGCAACTGCATAAAGTGCCAGCCTTAATATATCCAGTAGCACTATATATGGGTAGAACAGGAACTTACACGAGCCAACACAAATCTGGAGGTACTGGGATACAAACGGCCTTGTTTTTCTGTGCACTCCATGCTAGCCTGTTGTCCAAACCCAGCGTAGGGGGGGAAGGCATCAGTGCTGAGCTACAGATACATCTCGGGAAAACTAACATCCCGAGTTCTGCAAAGGCACCAGGATCTTAAAAAATGAATATGTCAGATTTTGTGTGAAAATGTTCGCCTGTGTATTGAGTTCACTGTGAATAAGCTGATGGCCCTACTGTGATTTGAGTTTATAAATTAGTACAATTCCAAAAGAAAATAGAGATTATAAATTTCTGGGAAATATATAAATATATATGTATATACATATATTTATGTATGAAGAATACTTATTAATATAAAGCATCTGATAAGGCACTGTAGATCCAAACAGTAATGTCTCCGTTACCCAAAATGTGAATGAGGGCAGTAGATGAAAAAGAGAATTACAAAATATATATTTTGAATCTTAATGGAGGTGATCTCGTAAAGTTTTCAATGCATTCTTTGCTCCAGGTTTGATTGTAAAACTTTTCATTTCAATGTCATTCGGATACACTCAGCTGCTGGCTCCTGTATGGATGTCCTTTCATATGTATAGTTTTATCTTTTACATGCCTCTATACACTTAAATAGAAGATTGGATGTTCATGTTAATGTGTGGGGTTCAATGTGCGAGGGAGGCAGGTAGAGGGATCATATCTTTCCCCAATTTTTCCAATGATACCTCCCAATATCTGGCTCAATGGGCCATGCTCTCTTTATTCTAACTCCAAAGGTTGTGGGTTCAAGTTCCACTCCAGGACCGGAGCACAAAAATATAGGCTGGTACACTTAAGTACAACACTGAGAGAGTGCTGAGATGGAGGTGTGGCCTTTTGGATGAGATAACAAACCAATTTCTCAGGTGTAAAAGATCTCATGAAATTACGTCAGAGAAAAATGGGGAGTTCTCCCTGCTGTCCTGACCAAGTCTTTTCTGTTTGTCGACATTTCTAAAATGCGGTGTAGTCATTGTCATTCTGTGATTAGTAAGAGTTTGTTGTGTGCAAATTTATTGCTGTGTTTCCTACATTACAAGGGTGACAATGCCTCAAAAAGTGCTTCGTTGGCTGTGAAGCATTGTTGGACATCCCGGCATGAAAATGAAAGGTGCTATAGAAATGCAAGTCTTTATTTCTTTATTTCCGACTCGACTATCCAACTTAGGCAAGGCTGAGTGCTAAGGGTAAGCATCAAACGCCATCAGCCCGGAGAGAAAATCAGGTCTTAACGCTTTCCCAAACTATTGAACATGACTGAAAAGAAATAGAATGAAAGGGAATGTACTTTAGCCCAAACTCTGATGTGTTGAAGGAAGAGAACTCTGGGACAAGTTCCGAAACCACTAGAAATCAATAGTTATTTTTACTTTTTATTCCCCGCCAAGAAAAATATAGCCACCACATCAACAAAAATTCCGCTTTAGAATATGATTGTGTGGCACGGCAATTTAGAATATTTCATTCCCAATATCGCTTGAGGGCGATATAAATAAATGGGAAAAAAAGAGAAAAAAAGCTCCATCAAAATTATTGTTGCAGAAAATTATTGAATTTCGATTGTGAAATAATGACGGCTTCCACCTATTGAATAACATGCAGATTAAAGGCCCAGCAATCTGTGGCGCAGACCCCTGCAACTATCCATCTCTTTCCTCAGTTCCATTTGTTTCTGTTTTGTGCTAAACATAAGATTAATTGAATGAGCAATTGAACTGTGTGCAAATTAAACCCATTCTGACCCATATCAAGTCCAGGAAATTAGTCCTAAACACGTAACAGCTGGCATCTTCATCTCCAAGAAAATACAAACTAAATATCTAAACCACACAGCAAAAGCCGCGGTAAAAAAAATCGTAGCGTTGCACACAGCTAGCTCTAAATTATTCTGTTTCAAAATGGTTGTGATCTTGTGGAAACATAGTCGTCATCCTAATATAAGATATGTCTTTGGAGAGTATATCACTGTGTCAGAAATGGGTGAAAACTGCCTTGTCTCCTAATTTCAAACTACATTCTATCGTGTCATTGCTCCAGTATTTCCTGAATGTTACTGCATAGAATGTAAACTGGCTTGCAATAATGTCCTTCTTGGGTTGAACCATGGCCATATGTCCTTCTATTATACTGAACCATCTGTTGAGCAGAGTCTATGCAGGCAGTTGATAGTTAAAGCTCAAATATTAAATATTTCCAGTTGAGGGATTGTATTTGAGAAACGCTAAAATATTTATTATCTTTTGGTACAAAAAGATCACACCAATTATGGCTTATTAATAGTCCGGTTCAGTCCCTTATCTGTATTCAAGATGACCCATGCACTGTGACCTCTGGTCCTAGACTCTCCCACTTGTGGAAACATCCTCTCCACATCCACTCTATCTCAGCCACTAGTGGAACAATGAGACACTTAAAGGATGGGAGATAGGGAGGAGGAATTTAGGGAAGAAATTCCAGACCTCAGCTGCTGAAGGCATGTTGATCGTGATGGAGCAATTCAATTTGGAAATGAACGAGGTCAGTATTAGAGAAGAGTAGAGATCTCGGAAGTTATATTATGAATGGATTTGCAATGTTGGGTGCAGTGGCAACACAAAACTGAGGCATATGGTTTGATGTTTTCATTCTTGGGCATTCCATCAACAATATAATACAAACTCACTCCTTCAGAGAAGCCAAGGGGGTAACTGAGTCAAAGATCACAGCTCTCACGGCTTCACCCAACACTTCACTGCCAGGGAAACCTAATTATCACTCCCTAATTTGTGATAAAATAATATCCATGAAGGGAGAGGAGAGGCATGACATACAATGATATTCCTTTCAGAGTCGTTTGCAGAACTCTCATAGTCATAGAGCAAGGAAACAGGCCCTTCGGTCCAACTAGCCCATGCCAACCAAGATGCCTGATCTACACTAATCCCAGCTGCCCGCATTTGGCCCAAATCCCACTAAACCAGATGAGAAACCGTATCAGATACAATTAATACTTTGCAGTCCAGATTCAATTCTGTTGACCTATTGATAGGGGGTCTAAGGCATTCAGTTGAGGAGGAATTTCATTGCAAATATTTTACACAAACAGACTTGTGTGTATAAGTTTCAAACAAAACAGTAAATATTGTATCCTTAAACAAGTTTGTTAGAAACATCGAGTCCCTGTGCACTGAGGTAAAAACATAAGAAAATGGAGCAGGGGAAGGTCTTTGGCCTCTCGAGTCTGTTTGCCATTCATTAAGTTAGCTAATCTTCTCCTTTATCCACTTTCTGGTCATTTTCATATCGCCTGAGCCTTCAGTGCCCAAAAATCTATTGATAGATGAATATTGGCGAATGTCAGACTTTATAGTTCTAAAACCCTGCAAATGAAGAAATAACTAAAGATCACTTCAAAAGGTTTTGCATTCATCTTGGTCGAAGCAAGGAACTGCAGCATATCTTGTGCTGCCTGACCCGCTGAGTTCCTCCAGCACTTTTTGTCATCTGCAGTTATCCATTATTTATTTTGACATATATTCGAAGGCACCAGCTTTCAAAACTTATCTTAATAATGTGTATTCAATGCTGACATTTTTAAACATCTCTTTTGACCTCTGACAATTTTCATAATCTTTTCTGTAAACTGTAGGTAAGTGCATTGCATTCTTAGCTCTTGAGTGAGAACCTTGTAGGACCAAGTCCCTTATGTAGAATGAACTGTATTCTTAGACCCATAGAAATTTGTAGCTAGAAAGGTCATATTCAGTTCATCCAGTCCAACATTACCTGAGAAATGTATCCACGCCATCCATGAAAGCATTCCAGCTTAATCCTATTTAGTTTTTGATTAGGTTGGGGCTTAACCACGTAATTTTAAAGTGTGCTGAGGCCTCTGCCTCCACTTCCCTTTCAAGTGGTGAGTTCCAGGGTCCTTTCAGCCTCTGTGTGGTTTTCCCAAACTTTTCTCTATTTTTTTTCACCAACTCCTTTATAACATTGTGTAGGAAGGAACTGCAGATGCTGGTTTAAACCCAAGATAGACAAAAACAGCTGGAGTAACTCAGCGGGTCAGGCAGCACCTCTGGAGAAAATGAATAGGTGACGTTTTGCTTTGAGACGTCTTCAGACTGAGTCGGGGAAAAGGGCACGACAGATATGGAGGGTGATATAGAGAGATGTCGAACAAATGAATGAAAGATATGCAAAAAACCTTCCTGCGTAAATGCTCATAAAATACACAGTGCACATGGATCTGTGTTTAAATAAAAACAATGAACAGTCTGTAACATAAAATAAATAGAATGGAGACGAGGAAACACTTTTTCATACAGAGAGTGGTGAATCTGTGGAATTCTCTGCCTCAGAGGGCGGTGGAAGCAGGTTCTCTGGATGCTTTCAAGAGAGAGCTAGACAGGGCTCTTAAAAATAGCGGAGTCAGGGGATATGGGGAGAAGGCAGGAACGGGGTACTGATTGGGGATGATCAGCCATGATCACATTGAATGGCGGTGCTGGCTCGAAGGGCTGAATGGCCTACTCCTGCACCTATTTTCTATAAATCATATGGAAATGGCATCATGGAAACAGATTTGTGTGGAAATCTGGAATTTTACATCAATCTCGTTCAGGATCAGGAAAGAGGAATAACAAGGTATTTCAAACACCACTGTTTATTCCTCAACATATAAAATTCAATCACTAACCTCAGCAGTGGCAAACAACTGCCATAATCAACAAAATGCCGTCACCTGAATCCAACATTATAGCAAAACTGAAATAAGCTCAAAATGCAAGTCAGTTTTCTGAGGATGCAAAGATGCAAGGAACATGAGGCAGTTGGCATTCCGTATTATTTTAACCATACTTTATTTCAATTACTATTTGGATTCAGAATTGACTAAAACTTGCCTTCTGGAAATAAAAACATTGTGTGTAAACCAAGACATAGGCACAAAATGCCGGAGTAACTCAGCGGGACAGGAAACATCTCTGGAGAGAAGGAATGGGCGACGTTTCGGGTCGAGATCCTTTTTCAGACTGATAGTCAGTGGAGAGGGAGACTAGAGATATGGAAGGGTAAAAAGGGCAGGTAAAGTGTGAAAAGGACAGATCAAGGCAGATGCTGAAGAAGGAAAAGTAGAATGGTTCATTGTCGGCCATGGGGAAGGTGACAATGAGGCATACAAACAGTAAAATTAATCAGGAGGAAGGTGAAACTATGATGGGGGAGGGACTGAGAGTGGGGGAAAGCAAGGGTTACTTGAAGTTACAGAAATTAATACACATTCCGCTGGCATAAACCAAAGCTAAGTTAATACATGTGTCTTTTTCATGTTTGGCATGATCAACAAATCCCGTCAAAAGGATTAAATGCATCACTTGAGTTTGACAGAGGAAAGGAGAATTTAAGCAATTTATACTGTGGGATTCAGGATCATTTTCAATGGGTTGACTGTTCCCTCTGCTCAACAAATGTACTATTATATTGATGAATGAGAACATGTACAAGTGGGGAAAGGGGCATTCTTTGCAATGCAATGACTGAGTAATTTTTTAAATATGGTCTGACTTCTTTCAGGTGGTTAGTTCCAGACCTGCAAACTCCCACTGGGTGGAAAATAAATTATCAGCTCTTCCGTAATCCTTTATCAATTACCTGAAATGTATCTAATTTATTTCCCTGCCTTTAACAGTCATTTATGAGATTGGGTGTCAAAGTTCACACTATCATTTATTGCCCATTCTTAATTATGTGTCTCATGCATACGCAGGCACATATATGATGTCCCAGCTTGAGTGACAGCCACATCCCATAAATGAATAATATTAATTGATTACCAAAAGGTCTTTCAAATAAAATTGTGATCGAACCAAATGGAAAATATCTGGTTATATTTTCCAAATCTAACCAAATTTCATTCCTGGACTTTCCAATGAAAGTTGTTCTGGTGACGGTAGAACAGCATTATGTTGCATCAGCTGGAGATTATTGCAAGCCCAGTATACATGCATTGTGGAATGGTTAAATCCATGTGTTGCGATGTTTAATAAGATACTATTTTTGGTGGCTACACAGCCACAGTGTGTCTAGGTTTGCAGAACTCTGCAGAAACCTTCCCCGCACGCAACCACTGTTGTATCTCGTCAGCTGCAAAGGATTTTCATTCTCGTTTATCAGTTCTGTGTTTTCTGTAAGTCGGTCACCAGCTTTTTGCAGGCTCTTCCCCAACTACCAACGGCAACCTTGGAGTCGACTGGTACCAACCCATTGTGGCATCAACTGCATCTCAACTGGTGAAAGTCAACTGGCCTCATACTGGAGAGGGGAGTCAAGGAAGTTCCTGCTGATGTAAGAGGTGTGAATGAACTGAGGAGTTCCTTTTGACACACACTCATAGACGTCAAATATTACTGTTAGTGATGATGACTAATCATTTGTCGTCATGGAAAATTGTTTTAACAGAAGTTATTTATTGTTTTAAATGGTTCAGGACAAAATATTATCTAAGTCCAATCTTCCTTGTGTATGTCCAATGATAATTCAATAATTGGTTGAATGCTGTGCAGATTCAGTTGCTGATCAAGTAGTCCCAATAATTCAGAAATCCTAGTTCAATAGACCACAGCAGGCGGGAATTTTAAATTAAGCTAAATAAATAAATCTGGAATTAAAAACTAGCGACCATGAAATCCATCTGGTTCATTAATGCACTGTATGGAAGGAAATCTACAATCCTTACCGTGGCGCAGTGGTAGTTTTGCAGCCTTACAGCACCAGAGACCCAGGTTCGATCCTGACTACAGGTGCTGTCAAAACGGAGTTTGTACTTTCTCCCTGTGAATGCGTGGGTTTTCTCCTGGTGCACCGGTTTCCTCCCGCATTCGAAAGGCGGACAGGTTTGTAGGTTAATTGGCTTCAGTAAAATTGTTTTAAAAAAATCGTCTCTAGTGTGTAGGATAGTGCTAATGTAGAGGGTGATCATTGGTCAGGGTGGACCCAGTGGGCCAAAGGACGTGTTTCCGCGCTGTATCTCTTTAAAAAAAAAACTTACCACCAGTCTGTCTATAGTGGTTGCTCTAGGCTGCCCTCTGAAAAGACTCAGCAAGCTCTACAAAGGCAAGGTTAAATAAAATTGGGTATTTATCGTGATGCCAACATCTTACAAATGGATATTTTAAATTTTGTTAAAAGTCTGATCCCAACTTTGATCTGGAGTAGTGATTACACAGTATTAGGCAACCTCACTCAGTTCATGCTGATGGCCGGTGTAGAAAGCAGTGATGCCGTTCAAGTTCTTTTCCAAGAGTGGGTTGCTGCAGGTTCTAGCGCCACTGCTGTGCACAGTAAACACAGATAATGCAGAAAGCACTCGGCGGGTCAGGCAGCATCCGTGAAGCAGGAAACAAGAATTACTATTTCGGCTCAGTCACCTCTCAGTGGGACTGGGAAGTTTTGAAGTGCGGAGAAAAGAGAATGAGGGCAATTGGGGTGAGGCAGGCAGGAGAGGTTGGAGATGAGGGCTGCAGGTGAATAGAACAAATGATGGGTGTGGAGGAGGGAAGGAAGGAATCTTTATCTGACATTATTGAACATTGTTGAGTATGGAAGTAAAGTGGTGCACTTCAATGTTACATCAGACACCTTATTGAAAGATGAGAAACTATGGTCTCTTAAGCCTGTGAGTAGGAGTGTTCCTGTCTCTGTACTAATATCTTTCACCTCACAAAACCATGACAATTGATCAAACATATGTCTGTGAGAAGGCTGTTCCCTGTTCAAAAGGGATGTTAAAGCCACAATTCTCTATTGGGAAAAAAAATCTCATATTTGTGAGTTGATACCATTGTTTTCATTCTGCAATTGCAGGATTTCTATTTTACTTACAAAGTAGTATTGATGCTAGTGTGTCAGTCAATGAATTGAAGCATGGTATATTGTACATGGTATATAGTTTGTTGTAGTCTTTATCAGCCTAGGTTTGAGATTCCATGGGCGAGGATGTGGATTCCAAAGATTAGAGGGATTTATTAACGTTAAAATAATTCAATTGTAAAATTCACCAAAAAGCAAAAATAAATAACAGCATACTATTTCTTATATTTCATATATATTTTTAGGCAGAGATTGACAGATTCTTGATTAGTACAGGTGTCAAGGGTTACATAGAAACATATAAAATAGGTGCAGGAGGAGGCCATTTGTCCCTTAGAGCCAGCACCGCCATTCATTGTGATCATGGCTGATCGTCCACAATCAATAACCCGTGCCTGCCTTCTCCCCATAATCCCTTGATTCCGCTACCCCTAGAGCTCTATCTAACTCTCTTTTAAATTCATCCAGTTGAATTGGCCTCCACTGCCTTCTGTGGCAGAGAATTCCACAAATTCACAACTCTCTGGGTGAAAAAGTTTTTTCTCGTTTCCGTTTTATGGTTATGGGAGAAGGCAGGAGAATGGGGTTGAGAGGGGAAAGATAGATCAGCCGTGATTGAAAGGTGGAGTAGACTTGATGGGCCGAATGGCCTCATTCTGTTCTTAGAACTTGTGAATGATGACAATGCATTTAAGTCAGGGCCGATGAAAAGTCCTGCAAACTCTCCTCCTTGCATTGATGCACCAGCTACAATTCATGTTGTTCACAGTCTACACAAGGCAGATCTAACACAGAAAGGATCAGTGTCAATAACACAACTGTAGGGATACCTTATACTCATCAGCGAGCTGTCTATTTGTCAGATATCACCATTGGTCTTCTGCAGTGGTACAGGGCCCTAGTGAGACCACTCCTGGAGTATTGTGTGCAGTTTTGGTCCCCTAATTTGAGGCAGGACATTCTTACTATTGAGGGAGTGCAGCGTAGGTTTACAAGGTTAATTCCCGTGATGGCGGGACTGTCATATGCTGAGAGAATGGAGCGGCTGGGCTGGTATACTCTGGGGTTTATAGGATGAGAGGGGATCTCATTGAAACATGTAAGATTATAAGGGTTTGGACACCCTAGAGGCAGGAAACATGTTCCGATGTTGGGGGAGTCCAGAACCAGGGGCCACAGTTTAAGAATAAGGGGTAAGCCGAGGAACACTTTTTCTCACAGAGAGTTGTGAGCCTGTGGAATTCTCTGCCTCAGAGGGCGGTGGAGGCCGGTTCCCTGGATACATTCAAGAGAGAGCGAGATAGGGCTCTTAAAGATAGCGGAGTCAGGGGATATGGGGAAGAAGGCAGGAATGGGATACTGATTGCGGATGATCAGCCATCATCACATTGAATGGCGGTGCTGGCTCGAAGGGACAAATGGCCTACTCCTGCACCTATTGTCTATTGTTTCCTTTCTCAGTCACACATCTCTATTGAAACATTCTTATTACCCCGTAAAAACAATAATCTTACAACTCTGATAACCATTTTTTTACTAGACTTTATCCTTAATCTTACTGTTACACTGATAGAATTAAGAAGTAAGTTTACGTTCTAAAGAAAAAAACACATATCTGTAAAACCTTTTGTTTTCCTTTCAGAATATTCCAATGTGATTCACGGCCAGTGAAGTGCTTTTGAAAAGTTGTCATTGTTCTCACACAGGTTTGGTCATTCTCTCTCTAGAGGCCAAGACAATAGCCAATAGGTGCAGGAGTAGGCCATTCGGCCCTTCGAGCCAGCACCGCCATTCAATGTGATCATGGCTGATCATCCCCAATCAGTACCCCGTTCCTGCCTTCTCCCCATATCATCTGACTCCTTTAACTTTAAGAGCCCTATCTAGCTCTCTCTTGAAAGTATCCAGAGAACCAGCCTCCATCGCCGTCTGAGGCAGAGAATTCCACAGACTCACAACTCTCTGTGTGAAGGAGTGTTTCCTCGTCTCCGTTCTAAATGGCTTACCCCTTATTCTTAAACTGTGGCCCCTGGTTCTGGACTCCCCCAACATCGGGAACATGGTTCCTGCCTCTAGCGTGTCCCATCCCTTAATAATCTTATATGTTTCAATAATCCCTCTCATCCTTCTAAACTCCAGAGTGTACAAGCCCAGCTGCTCCATTCAGCAGGGAATGCCTATGTTCATCAATCTCTCTTAGAAACTTTGAGGAAAATTTCACCATATTAACACACAAACTCACTTCATTTAAAAATTAAGTTTAATTATTGAAACTTACCAAATAGTGAAAGGCCTGGATAGAGTAGATGTGGAGAGGATGTTTCCACTAGTGGGAGAGTCTAAGACCAAAGGTCATAGCCTCAGAATAAAAGGACGTACCTTTAGAAAGGAGAGCAGAAGACATTTCTTTAGTCAGAAGGTGGTGAATCTGTGGAATCCATCACCACAGGCGGCTGTGGAGGCCAAGTCAATGGATATTTTTAAGGTAGAGATTGCTAGATTCTGGATTTGTACGGGTATCAGAGGTAAGGGGAGAAGGCAGGAGAATGTGGTTGAGAGAGAGAGATAGATCAGCCTTGATTGAATGGTGGAATGACCTAATTCTGCTCCTATCACATGGTTTGGCAGATAATATGTGTTACTCATAACTGAGTGGGTCCCGTCCTGATATCCAACTTGACTCTACAGTGTCAAGCAAGTGTCACAGGTTAGAGTTCAGATGTAGAATTAAACAGAGGCCTTGTCTCGTGTAAGTGAGGTGAAAGATCCCAGAGCACCATTTTGAAGAACAACAGGGCAGTGTGTCCTGAACAATATTTACCTGGCACTCAAACATTATTTATCTGCCCATTATCACATTGCAATTAGTTATAGCTTTTTGTGCACAAATTTACCATGTTTTCTGCAGAAGTGCATCATTGGCTGTAAACACTGGGGCATTTTGAAAAGTGCTCGAGAATGGAGACCTCTTGCTACACTGGGTGACAGAACATATGATATAGAACTGTGCCAGAAATAATGTGTAGGAAAGAACTGCAGATGCTGGTTTACACCAAAGATAGACCCAAAACTCTGGAGCAACTCAGCAGGTCAGGCAGCATCTCTGGAGAAAAGTAGTAGATGACATTTTGGGTGAGATCCTTGTTCAGACTAAAACGTCACCCATTCCTTTTCTCCAGAGATGCTGCCTGACCCGCTGAGTTACTCCAGCTTCTATGGCAGAAAGGAACAACATTTGTTTTTCCAGTCTCTTCAGAGAAATGACGAGGCAGCAGTCAGTGATCTGTTTGTACTCATCTGTGCTTGCATGCATGTGTGAAAAAGGGGGAGAGACTGGATCTAGAGTAGACTGTGCAAGTATCGCATGCATCTAGTCTATTCACATTTGCCTTTAAAGATTGTTTAAAGAAGGAACTGCAGATGCTCGAAAATCGAAGGTAGACAAAAATGCTGGAGAAACTCAGCGGGTGAGGCAGCATCTATGGAGCGAAGGAAATAGGCGACGTTTCTGAAGAAGGGTCTCGACCCGAAACATCGCCTATTTCCTTCGCTCCATAGATGCTGCCTCACCCGCTGAGTTTCTCCAGCACTTTTTGTCTGCCTTTAAAGATTGATCACTTCACCAGGATCCTAGGCTGCTCTGTTGCTTATGGAAAATAACGGAATAATCTTTCATACATCCATGGGATGTTAGCATTAGTGGCTCGCCCATTTAAGGCTGTGTCCTAACTGCTCCTGAACTGGCTTCTGTGCTGGGCCATTCAGAGAGTAGACAAAATGTGTAGGAAGGAACTGCAGGTGCTGGTTTACACCGAAGATAGACACAAAATGCCGGAGTAACTCAGAGGGTCAGGCAGTATCTCTGGAGAAAAGGAGTAGGTGACATTTCAGGTCGAGACCCTTCTTCAGACATTTCAGAGGGTAGTTAGAAGTCTCACTTATAGATTAGATTAAGAGAGTAGACCTTTCCAAAGATGGGATTCGTGGTCACCACTGTTGGTACTAGTTTTTTTAAAAAATATTCCAAGTTATTTACCAGCTTCCAGGTAATTCATCCAAATTCATTATTCTGGGCCTCAAATCTATAGTGTCTGTCTATATCATATCGATATCTATATCATAGGAATATTTCCTGTAGGGGAGTTGGTGGGAGGTGACTGGAGAATAATTGTGAGGAAAGGTGTCGCCAGAAGCAGCAAGAGTACTTCCGTCACTAGAGGGAAGAGGACAAGTAGGAATAATATGATTCTCATTCAATCATTGGACATAACACTACACATAGGAAGCATATGCCTTGGATAACATTCTGGCCTGAACCTCTCATGCAAGAACAGATTAAATCAACCTCTGGTTTCTAAGGTCAACAATATTGAATATATCAGAAGGCAAAATTCTCCTATTTTTCCTTCCCCTCCTCAAAGTTCTGCCTACCTTTCTGATTATTCCGATCTTCCGTTTATCTAGCCCATCCCCTGCAGTGCAGGCAGGTTTCCCAGGAAATGGTATCTGGGCACTCGTAGAGAGATGGTGTTCCCTTCTCTGGGTCACAGGGATGTCTGCATTGGTACAATGTGTAGGCACAAGATGTTGGCGGAATTGAGTTCTGGCATTCGTTCAGATTCACGCATTTCTCCGAAAAGCAAGAGCCTGGAGCAAGAAGTCAAAGCATCAAAGGGATTGCATTCCGATATAAAAGGGAAGAAAACCCGACCATTTCCATTGCCCTTTTCTGAATGTGATGACGTCCTCTTCCCAGATACAGGTCTGGGCCCTTTTACCGCTTCCGCCAAGGATAAAAGCATCAATCCATAATTACCTTCTGCCTTCTGTAGACCACACCTGCATAGAGCTAGCTGAACAGTGGACTGAGCAGGAGAAGCAAAACTATGTCAATTCTGTGCCCCAGATCCCACACTAACCCCACGCAATCCCACCTTGGGTCAGCTGGATGTTTGTTGAAGCTTTGCCTGGTTATTCCGTCGTGAGTGACCCTCTGCCGATTTTTTTGTTGTCAAATCACCTGAAATATATTGGCGCTGTGCGAAGTTTGCCTTTTTTAAACTTGTCGACTATTAATAATCTGATCCATTCGGCGAGACTGTAGCAAGATTTGGCAGCCAGACTGGTCATTGGGCCTAATGCCTACTTGTCTGGCTGACGTAATTCGACCGGAAAAGGGAACCAACATTCCCGCAGAGGTCTGGGAACAGGAGAGATGTCCTTTGTAGTTTCTCCGGAACTCAAGTGAGATGAACACAACCATTGCTACAAGACCACCCTCATTCCACCCTCTCCCACCAACCAAAACCATTTGACTTGCTCCAACATTTTCAGTTGCCATTCGGGGTAAATAGTCACTGACATCTTGTACATGCAAAAGCAAAGCATGAATTAATTCCAGGAGGTAATGGAATGCTATCCCTGTGGCCTTCAAAGAAATAAAGGTTTATAATATGTGCCAAGATACTATGGAAGGGATGATTATCGTGTTACATTTTTAAAGCAAGATCAACAAACTGAATTACACATGTGATAGATCCCACACAAGCATAGCTCAACCTTAGAAACCAGCGACAGCTAATTTAATCTGACTACAAGCTTCTGTCAGTGTTTTATATTTGTTGTCTAAAAGAGCAAGGGATTGATATTGCCGCCTGAACCCAGCAAGTTGCATCTCCTGGTCCAGGGGAAACATGACTGCGACCAACGGCACTGGAAATCTGGAATAAGAGGGAATAAGAGTGCTGGAAATGCCCAGAGGACCAGGCAGCATACGCAGCAGGGAATAGCAGAGTTAGCATCTCAGCTCAATGAACTCAGGTGAGCCTGTGCACCAATGTGGCCTGACCTGCTGAGTATTTCCAGCATTGCTCGCAGCACTGCAGGGCTTCTTTTGCGAGTGCAGTACAATTTCCCGGTTCAGTCGACTGAACTTCCTCGACTTTTATTGTAAATTTGATAATCTGGTCAGATCTCACTTCAGCATCGTCCTCTTTGGCTTTCCCCCGGATGGTGTCAGTGCAAAGCAACCAAAGGCCCAAACATTCACCATTAAATCCCGTCACTGTGGCCAATTTTCTGATATCCTCTAGCAGACGAGGAGCAATTTTTTGATAGCCAAATGAAATCGCTGTTTTCTAACAATCACAAAAAATAATGATCTTGATTTTAAAGTGGACAGCCTGGATTCCTACTGAGGTATGAACCCCAGGTGAACCATTCCCGCAGGGAATCCAAGGTGGCGATATCACAGACCTGCTCCAATGGAGATTAGTCTAATGAACAAACAGCTCTCGCACTTGGGAGACCCAGGTTCTCAGTGCTTGCATCGGAGATTGTTGTAGCTTCTGCTGGAGATCTACAGTCGTTCCAATCGCTTGTTAAGTGCATGTTTCTTTCTTAACAGAACAGTATTACTTCTGTGACTAACAACCCACACACACAACAACAACAACAACAAATAACCTGGGCACACATCCAGTGGACTATGCAATTCTGTAAACTCCTATATTCCCTTCCCCTGGTATTTATCCAACAGTATTTGCTTGTTTCTAGGCGGATGTTGCAAAGGTCCGTGACTCTGTAAATGTAAGAGGCGACTTTGCAACAGTGGTATCTGTATTCTGCATGGTGTATAATCGCATGGCTTCTGGCACTGTCCTCTATCCTGTTCCCTCTCCCAGATCTTTATGTTGCTAACAATCTGCAGCCATGCACATCCTCGGATCATTACAGCTTTCTCTCAGCAGGAGTGCTGGTCAGTGGTATGTGGATATAGAGGAGAGGCTGTGCTATCTGGCATTAGTATATTAAGCACATATCTAAAATGATACTTGATCTGGTGAAACCAAATTGAATAATGTTGCAAAGCGACCTCTTTAGCAAGTGACATTGCATGAATTTCACTGCCGGGGTTCTGTTAGAATTATGTCTTTCAAGATGACATCTCTCACCATATCTTCTTGTGGCAATGGTCTGAAACTGATTCAGACTCTGCCCAGTCTTACTTGATCCCAGTTTGAGCTTCAGTCCACGTGTCTGCACTTTCAGTAAGGCCGTCTATTTTCCATCTCCAAAGCATCGCCCATTGCTGCCTCGGCCCATCTTCAGCCAAACTTGGCCATTTCAACCCCAAGCGGTCAACCTCCCCAAAGCCTCCTACTATAGATCTACCAAACCTGTGCTGTCCGTGCCCCAACTCACACCAAGTCCGCTCACCCGTCACCCATGAGCTTGCTGACCCACATCAGCCCTTTTTATTAAGCAGTGCTTCAATTGTACCTGATTTTCAATCTCTCCATGGTCTCATCCATCCCTATGCCTGTAGCCCTGCAAAGCCCACACACACCAAAACCTGTGCACCACCTATTTCAGCCTCTTGGTCATCCCCAAATTAAATTTGGTCCACCATTGCTGGTGCTATCCGAGCCGCCAAAGCCCTGACCTCTTCTCACCTGTCCTAATATGTTCTTGTGTTCTGCATCGAATTTTTGTCTGATAACATCCTCTGAAGTTGGAACATATTTGCTGCATTGAAAAGGCTATATGAATGGAATTTGTTATTGCAGCTTCTGTTATCCCTAAGCATTTAAAGTAACTAAAAACAGTTTTTTTAAGAAGTGCACCCTCTTTGCCAATTCTTAAGACTTAAATGTTACCACAACAAAGGATTGTCTATACACAGCTCGAGTCAAGTTATCGCCAGAGTTGTGGTGTAAATATATTTTTGATTGGCCACAATATCAGCCTTGCAGTTCAAGTTTATGTCACAGGGCAGGATCAATCTGATTCTTCAGATCTCAGCTGGCAGAGTTAAAATCAGCATGGACTCCTCACAAATGGAGAGGTGGACTTTCCTCCATGTTTCTCCCCCTCCATCGGGAATGCTGTGCTGAACTTCCTGTCAAAGCTGGGCCAACTACTCGAGATTCTTATGTCAGGCCAAGAGCAAACCCAAGCAGAGAGCCAACATGTTCAGGAATGGCAGGGAGGAAATGCCTCTGGATCATTGCAACTCCAGAGGAGTGAGGCAACACAGAAACATAGACAATAAGTGCAGGAGTAGGCCATTCGGCCCTTCGAGCCAGCACCTCTATTCAATATGATCATGGCTGATCATCCACAATCAGTACCCTGTCCCTGCCTTCACCCCATATCCCTTGATTCCAGGTGGAGCAAGAGTGGGAGCTGGTAATGCCAGCAACTTAAATCTGAGCCTTTTTTTTCTTATTCAACATTAATTATCAGCGCATTCTTATTTTTAAAAATAATTTTAGGAAATAGTTATTTAAATTAAGTTCTTGAAATAGATTATACAATTTTGTCCTTACAGATGTTGAATTAAATGTAGATTGGAAGTATTTTGTGTAGTGACAGTCTTGTGTGGCACTGTTCATAGAGAATGCGAGGGCTCTAGACCAAGGGTTCCCAACCTGGGGTAAATTTTTACCACCAGGAGGTAAATTTCACCTACCCAGGGGGCTAATTTGTTGATTCTGGATTTGTACATATTTGTTCTCATTGACTGACTGTGTTTGGTTCTGGTAATGATCTGTTCATCATTAGTTGTTCATAAATAAGTGAAATAACATTGTTATGTGCTATTAAAGTTGCCTGGGGTAAACGGGACGAACAAGGTTGGGAAAAACCTGCTCTGGGGAGTGTTGTAGAACAGAAGGATCCAGGGGTACAGGTACCACACCTAGGTCCCTGAAAGTGGTGTCGCAGGTAGATAGGGCGGTGAAGAATTAATTTGGCACATCGGCATTCATCAGTCAGGGAACTGAGTACAGAAGTTGTTATGTTATAGGTAGACACAAAATGCTGGAGTAACTCAGCGGGTGAGGCAGCGTCTCTGGAGAGAAGGAATGGGCGACGTTTCGGGTTGAGATGTTATGTTACTGATGTTATGTAAAAGACACTGGTGAGGCTGCACTTGTTCAATCTTGCTGTTGGAAAGATACCTTGAAGCTGGAAATGGTGCAGGGAAGATGTGCGGGGATGTTGCCAGGACTTGAGGGCCTGAGCTATAGGGAGAGGTTGGGTAGGCTGGTACTTTATTCCTTGGAGCACAGGAGGCTGAAAAATGATATGTAGAGGTGTATACATTCATGAGGTGCATAGATATGTAGAGGTGTATACATTCATGAGGTGCATAGATATGTAGAGGTGCATAGATATGTAGAGGTGTATAGATATGTAGAGGTGTATACATTCATGAGGTGTATAAATATGTAGAGGTGTATAGATATGTAGAGGTGTATAGATATGTAGAGGTGTATACAATCATGAGGTGTATAGATAGAATGAATGCACAGCCTTTATCCTGGGAAGGAGAATACAAAAAACTAGAGGGCATAGGATCTAGGTGAGAGGGGAAAAAGTTAATAGGTACCTGAGGGGTAATCTTTCCACACATAGGATGGTAGGTATATGGATCGAGCTGTCAGAGGAAGTAGTTGAGGCAGATACAATAACACAATATAAAAGACATTTGGATAGGTACATAAACAGGAAGGGTGTATAGGCATGTGGCCCAACACAGGCAAATGGAACTAGCTTAGATGGAGTATCTTGGTGAGCATGGACAAGTTGGATCAAGGGGCCTGTTTCCATGCAGTATAACTCCATTATGATTAGATCACAGAGGTCATGATGCAGAGACATGAACTCAAATGCCCAACGCAGGAGCTGGAAAATAATGAATTAGTCCTAATAGTGACCATGAATCCATCACATTGTCTTTACAAAATACATGTGTTATACTAATATCCTTCAGGGAAGCTGATCTGGCCAATGTGATTCCAAATCCTCACGTTATAGTTTGCTCTTATCTTCTCTCACTGAGCCAGTGAGAAACTTGGATATCACAGGCGGTCACGGTGGTGCAGCGGTAGAGTTGCTGCCTTACAGAGACCCGGGTTCAATCCCGACTACGGGTGCTGTCTGTACGGAGCTTGTCCGTTCTCCCCGTGACCTGCGTGGGTTTTCTCCGGGTTCTTCGGTTTCCTCCCACACTCCAAAGGCGTCCAGGTGTGTAGGTGAATTGGATTGGTGTACGCGTAAAATTGTCCCTGGTGTTTGTAGGATAGTGTTAATGTGCAGGGATCGCTGGTCGGTGCGGACTGGGTGGGCTGCAGGGCCTATTTCTGCGCTGTATCTCTAAACTAAACTAAACTAAATTTGAATAGGAAAAGCATTTCACCATCAACCACCTTCCCCTCCTTCCAGAGACCAATCTCAACAAACGTTGCCAGTCAAGTATAATAATAATGGTTATGGAAGATATTCCTTCCCACTTGGTTATTTATCCTTCAGTCATTGGAAATAATTGCTCCTTATTGACTCTGTCTACCCTCGCAGTTTGTTTTTTTTCAAATCCCCTCTCAGCTTCCTCCCCGACTCCTTAAAGAGAACAAACCCCAGTCTCTCCACAATTGTCAAAGGGAAAAACAAACAATTCCAAGTTAAATCAGTTAAGCGTAAGACATAGGCGCAGAATTAGGCCATTCGGCCCATTGAGTCTAATCCGCCATTCAATCATGGCTGATCTAATTTTCCCTCTCAACCTCATTCTCCTGCCTTCTCTCCGTAATCTTTGACGCCCTCTGGGTGAACATGTTGCCCTTCAGGGTCCTATTAAATCTTTTCCCCTCTCACCTTAAACCTATGTCATCTGGTTCTTGAGTACCCTGCATCGGGTAAAAAAAATACTGTGTCTTCACCCTATCTATTCCCCTCACGGTTTTATTTACCTAAAGTTGCCATAAAATTCTTAGGTACCCTCTTCCATGCTATTATTCTGTTGTGGTTATTGCTCTCCCTTCATCCAGCTTCCCATCCAAACTGACTGGGGATGATCCATACTGATTGTGGATGATCAGCCATGATCACATTGAATGGCGTTGCTGGCTCGAAGGGCCGAACTGCCTACTCCTGCACCTATTGTCTATTGTCATGGGCTGATTGAGAAGCTTTCAATCCGTTTTGGGTACCCAGTTCAGTTTAGTTTATTGCCACGTGTACCGAGGTAGAGGGAAAAGCTTTTGTTGCGTGCTAACCAGCCAGCGGAAAGACAATACATGATTACAATCGTGCCATTTACAGTGTGTAGATATTTAGAAGTGTAGAGCGATTGTAATATGTGGTTGTAGATCTGCTTCTGTGGCTAGAACGTTTGTAGCCGCCTGGATTGGACGCCATCTTGGAAGGCAGCCTGACCAACCCAGAGTGATGGGAGACATGCTGGAATTAGTCAAGAAATGCTGAATCCCAGTGAGGAGAATACTTTAACATCAAAAACAGAACATTACACAAAGAATTAATGCAACCTTTAAAATAATTTTTGCGGCTCTCTTGATTCCAATTGTGTTCTTGATTCTTGTTTCTCTTCTGGGCTGGAAATCTAAAAGTCCGCTTTAGAAAATGGCAAGACTGCACATTTGTATTATCTTTACACCCAAATAGGGATCACCCTTTATATGAAGAGTTAAAAAAAACTTCAGCTGGTACCGAAACAGCTATACTGTAAAATAGTATATCCTTCAAAACAATATTCTGCATAACTCTACTGTATAATTGATTGTAAATAATTCCATAACAACCCATAACAGCCACAATGGGAGGTTCTCATATTTCAGGACTGATCTGATCTGTTAAACAAGTTCTTGAGGCTGAAATGAGGGAAAGTCTGCTTTCTGTAAAAACTTGAAGTCGTCCATCTTGGATGTCCTTGCCCTTACTCACATTGCCTTGTTCACCCTTCACCTCCATCGTTACTGACCTACAGAGGCTCCACATTAAGTAGCAGTGTACAAATTCCCACCCATGATTTCAAATCCATCCAAGCCTGATTCCACAATCTCCAACAACCTTCCGAGATCTCTGGACAACTCTGCTTTGTGTCTCTTGTTCATTCGTAGTTAATGGCTCCCATTGGCATCTCAGCTGCTGAAGACACATCTTCGCCATTCCATTCTTAAATCTCTCTACCTCTCTCTTCTTCATTAAGATCCTTCTTAAACCTACCTCCTCGAACAAGCTTTTTGTCCCCATCTTAATTCTAGTTCAGAATCAAATATTTTATTTACTAACACGCTCCTGTGGAGTGTCTTGGATCAATTAGTGTTAAATGCCAACAAATGTAGAATTTCTTATTATATCCCATCATTTGTAAGAGCAGAAAATATGTGATTTTTAGGCCTCTACAGATATATCCCAAATGGAACTCTGGTTAATTCCTACGTAACAAAATAATTTGTTGGAGATAGCTTAATTGTGAAATATATGATCTGACCATTTAACCTTCACATTTATCATATCTATCATAGCTTAATTTTTTTGAAATACGAAAGGTTAAGCTGGAATATCTTTCCATATTTACCCCTCCCACTCAAAAAATAAGTTCAAAACATTCATTGTGGCCTTGTTCACACACCACTGACCAGAAATTTGGCGGGTTTAGCACAGAAAAAGTAGGCCTCAAATGTTTGAACTAAACCAAATATTTAATTTCATATTTTTTTACAATTCCTTTTCGTTCGGAAGAATATAATAAACTAGGTTTTGAGATTATTTAAAAAGAAAATTAAAAAAAATTAAAAAAGTATGCATGAGATTTTTAAGATGCACTTTAAGCTTCTTCTGATTAGTTTTTCTTCACGTTACTTGAAGTGTGCCTCTAATGGCTTCGGGGCGGAGCTCACTTCAATCTGGGGTCCCCTGGTGCTCCAGTCCACTTTCCCACTCAATCCACCTGTCGGTCATATGCGGAAACATGCAGATATAACATACCTTAGGGGCGGTGGGTACACAAGACTACTAAAAGTTTTTAAAAAACTGCATGTGCGATGTGCATGCCACTATATGGGTAAATGTCACCTTCAGGATTATAGATGTTTTTAGGGCAGTGTGTTCTTTCCTCTTTTTAACAAATTTGGTAAATTAATGGAAGTTTGTTTGAGATATTTATATACATGCTGTTACTGAGATGGTCAAATCCATCTCTAGCTGCACCTGAGTAACAAAGTCTAACAGACGATGACAGGATAAAGCTGCCTGGTAATGTAAAACTTTGGCTTTGGACTAACAGTGCTGTTTCTACCAGTGCATTTTGTAATCCCAAACAGAACCTTCCGTACCAAACCTGAATAAATCAGAGAGTATGCACATGTGAACTGTCTGCAATGGGTGTACTTATTTAAATCATCTTCCCTTTACTCCATTTTTTGTTTTGACTGTCTGTTTCCTACACTCCTACACGTGGTATTGTGACATCAGTCTAAGTGCTTCAATCCCACACTGAGATCCTCCATATTAATTCATGGTGCTGTCGATTGCACCAAATTTATTTGAGGATGCAATAGACAGCAAAAGTAACGTAGAAACAAGGAACTGCAGATGCTGGATTACATTTTTTTTTTTAAAGGCACAAAGCGCTGGGGTAACTCAGTGGGAGAAGATGGATAGGTGACGTTTCGGGTCGGGACCCTTCTTCAGAATCAGACTGAAGATGGTGGCGCAGCGGTAGAGTTGCTGCCTTACAGCACCAGAGACCCAGGTTCGACCCTGACTACGGGTGCTGTCTGTGTGTGCTCTCCCTGTGACCTGCGTGGGTTTTCCCCGGGTGCTCCGGTTTCCTCCCACATTCCAAAGACGTGCAGGCTTGTAGCTTAATTGGCTTCTGTAAATTGCCCCTGGTGTGTAGGTTTGAACCAGTGTAGGGGTGATCGCTGGTCAGCATGGAGTCGGTGGGCCGAAGGGCCCGTTTATGCATTGTATCTCTAAAGTAAAGAGTCCCGAGCCGAAATGTCACCTATCCATGGTACACAAAAATGCTGGAGAAACTCAGCGGACACCAAATGTCACCTATCCATGTTCTCCAGATATGCTATCTGACCCACTAGGTTACTCCAGCACTTTGTGACCTATAGTTTGCAATAGACAGCAACCACCTTACTCCTCCAGGCCATAAGATGGTGCTCAGGCACCATTTCTGGAGTATTTCCAACCATCAGACAGTGCGGTAGATAGCATTACTGCAATTCCCCATGCCACCATGCTGAGTGTAGTATTAGTCCTCCAAGGCACCAGGTTGCATCCCTTTGGTCCTCCCAATCCACTAGGTGGCGCTTTGGTACTATTGTACATAGAAAATAGGTGCAGGAGTAGGCCATTCGGCCCTTCGAGCCATTCAATATGATCATGACTGATCATCCAAAATCAGTACCACGTTCCTGCTTCCTCCCCATATCCCTTGATTCCGTTAGCCCTAAGAGCTGTATCTAGCTATTGCAATAAGTCACGGTGTGGCAAAATATAGCAGTCACCATCTATATCTCTCGTTACCCTTTCCCCTGACTCTCAGTCTGAAGAAGGGTCTTGACCCGAAACGTCACCTATTCCTTTTCTCCAGAGATGCTGTCTGACCCGCTGAGTAACTCCAGCTTTTTGTGTCTATCTTCGGTTTAAATTAATATCTGCGGTTCCCCCCCTACACATGGTGTAGTTCCTTCCTATTTTAAACTATAGACAATAGGTGCAGGAGTAGGCCATTCGGCCCTTCGAGCCAGCACCGCCATTTAATGTGATCATGGCTGATCATCCCCAATCAGTACCCAGAGTCCACACTCTGCAGCTGACTCAGAGCCAGACCCATACCCTTATCTTCCTGGTTGGTGGTGAAGACTCTTTCTTGATGGTGCTGTAGTGAATCAATGCATCCACGAGGAAATAATTTGCATCCTCGAGCCACAGGGAATCACGAGAGGCATCTTTTCTACAATGAAATGTTTCCAAGAAACAACATTTTTATGTAAGGAACCATCATCTGTAAAAATAAATAATTATATTCAGAAAATAACCTGATGTGGTTGTGGGTATTAATAAAACTCACTATTCCCTTGGTGCCTTCCCATAAGCTCTTGTGGGACCCAGAGTACACTGTGTGTGTGCAGTGTTGATGCAGGCAAGAGGCAGAACATTGGTTTGCTGCCTGGGTACCTTGGCACAATGCCACAATGAGGCTTCCTGATCTGCTTTAGTTCGATTATATATATTCTGTTCAGTTTGTCCTAAATACACCATCTATATCTCTCGTTCCCCTTTCCCTCAGTCTGAAGAAGGGTCTCGAGCCGAAACGTCACCTATTATTTTTCTCCTGTGACGCTACCTGACCCGATGAGTTACTCCAGCTTTTTGTGTCGGAAGCTTGATTTAGTTCTGTTCAGTTTAATTCAGCTCCGTTTAATGTAGCTGTTATGATTATTGTCATGTGTACCGTGCTTGCTCGAAGGGCCGAATGGCCTACTCCTGCACCTATTGTCTATTGTCTACCGAGGTACGGTGAAAAGCTTTTGTTTACGTGCTATCGGGTCAATGAAAAGCTTTATATGATTGCAATCAAGCCGCCCGTGTACAGATACAGGATAAAGACTACAACACATCATGCAAGATAAAGTCAGCTTAATGATAGTTCAAAGGCCTCCAATGAGGTAGATGGGAGGCTATAACAGAAATCTACTGTAAAGAAATCCGCTATAAAGATATTATCTAAACGCGCCTGCGAGTTGGGGGCTATGCATCAGTGGATAGGGCGTTTATGGGGTAAAAGGAGCAAATTAATCATATTAATGTATCAAGGGGGTAGTTAGCGTGTGCGCGGGGGGGTAGTTAGTGTATGTGACGCCACATGCCGCCCCCCCCTCCCCCGCAACCACACATTGGGGGAACAGACCCAACGGGTCTGCACTTGGTCTAGTAAAGGTATAAATATCAGTCTGAAGAAGGGTCTCGACCTGAAACGTCGCCCATTCCTTCTCTCCAGAGCTACTCCCTCACCTGCTGAGTTACTCCAGCATTTTGTGTCTATCTTCTACTATTATGATGTCTGTAAAAAGGAGGGTTTACTGTATTCTCTCACTTGGGGAGATCTTGCCAAACAATTTGCATGCACGCAATAAAGAGAGTGCTAAATTGGAAACAACATCACCCTTTTCTCTCAGCTTTATCCCCTTGCGACTGAGGCTCATTAACAGGGCAGGGAGACAGATACCTATCAGTAGAGCTTCTCTCGCCTCCCCATTGAACTGCTCTGGGCGGATTGCCTTTGTAATGGTGGGTGTCTGATTACACTTGTCCCGGCCCCACTGATGTATTGGGTACCTTCAAGTCAAGAGAGTTTTATTGTCATGTGTCCCAGATAGGACAATGAAATTCTTGCTTGCTGCAGCACAACAGAATATTGTAGGCATAAATACAGATCAGTTCAGTGTGTCCATATACCATAGAATATAGATATATACACACACACATAAATAAACAGATAAAGTGCAATAGGCTGTTATAGTTCAGAATTTGTTTGAAGTTTTTAATAGTCTGATGGCTGTGGGGAAGTAACTATTCCTGAACCTGGATATTGCAGATTTCAGGCTCCTGTACCTTCTGCCTGATGGTAGCGGAGAGATGAGTGTGTGGCCAGGATGGTGTGGGTCCTTGATGATGCTGCCAGCCTTTTTGAGGCAGCGACTGCGGTAGATCCCCTCGATGGTAGGGAGGTCAGAGATAGACCCATCTGTCTCCTGCCTTTATACCTCTGGATGTATTCCCAGCTGTAATCAGGCAACTGAACAGTTCTTTTATCAGATAAACTGCGATCCTCCCATCTACCTCTTTGGAGACCTTTGAACCTTAATCGGACATTATCGAACTTTATCTTGCACTAAATATTGTGCCCTTTATCCTGTATCTGTACACTGTGGACGACTTGATTGCAATCATGTATAGCTTTTCTGAAGAAGGGTTTGGGCATGAAACGTTGCCTATTTCCTTCTCTCCATAGATGCTGCTGCACCCGCTGAGTTTCTCCAGCATTTTGTCTACCTTCGATTTTCCAGCATCTGCAGTTCCTTCTTGAACATATAATAATAATAATAATGAATTTTATTTATAGGCGCCTTATACCGAGGTCTCAAGGACACCTTACAGAGATTTATGGTTAACATATAATCAGAATAATCAGAATTAAAAAAATAAGTTATAAAAGGCCAATACACAAATCAG
The DNA here is from genome assembly GCA_038087875.1 of Malacoraja senta. NCBI lineage: Eukaryota > Metazoa > Chordata > Chondrichthyes > Rajiformes > Rajidae > Malacoraja > Malacoraja senta. The sequence goes on from CM075992.1 coordinate 3,260,741, forward strand.
GGACAGAATTCCTTCCAAAAACACAAAAAAGAAAATCAGAAACACAATTTGAGAAGATAGTTTTTCTTTGACTGGAGCTTTTCACTGTACCTCAGTACACGTGACAATAATAAATAATAATAATAATAATTCATTTTATTTACTGGCGCCTTTCTAAAACCCAAGGACACCTTACAAGGCATAGAATCACACAAAAAAATACAAAACACATAATTGGAAAAAATCAAATGTAAAAACACCACAAGTACACAAATCAAGGACAGAATTCAATTACAAAAGCACAAAAAGAAATAAGAAACACAATTTGAGGAGAGAGCAGCGGCGACCAATTCGCGCCAGCGTCCACTCTCCCCTCCGACCGCCATCTTGCACACAGACTAACAGGCACAGCACACAAAAATCATCCCCCCACAATGACCACCACTGTGGGGGAAGGCACAATGTCCAGTCCCCAACCCAGTTCTCCCCAGAGTCAGGCCCATCGAGGCCGCCACAGTTGAAACTAATATAGAATAAATGTATTTATCTTATGTAATAGTTCATCCAACATCACTTTCTATCAACCTCTGTGTGTAGAAGTATCTCCTAACTTCACCCCTGAAATGTTTGGATCCATTTTTTGGTCCATCATTCTGAAAATAAAGTTTCCCTTCGTCCACCCGATCACAATATCCAGAAAACATAATGATCTAAATGCCGGGCAACAGAACCCTATTTATTCAACAACAACAAAAATCATATTTTAACCCTTGAAAGTCCAGGTACAGTAGCGCTGTGGTAGAGTTGCTGCCTCACAGCGCCAGAGACCCGGGTTCGATCCTGACTATGGGTGCTGTCTGTACGGAGTTTGCACGTTCTCCCCGTGACCGCGTGGGTTTTCACCGGGTGCTCCAGTTTCCTCCCGCATCCCAAAGACGTACAGGTTTGTAGGTTAATTGGCTTTGGTAAATTGTAAAATTGTCCCTAGTGTGTGTGGGGTACTGTATTGGGTGACCGCTGGCCAGCCTGGACTCAGTGGGACTGTTTCCCACTCTATATCTAATGCCTAAAGTATCATTCTGGTAAATCTATGTTGCTCTCCCTTCAAGGCCATTACATCCTTCCTGAAGAATCTGAAGAAGGGTCTCGACCAGAAACGTCACCCGTTCCTTCTCTCCAGAGATGCTGCCTGTCCTGCTGAGTTACTCCAGCATTTTGTGTCTACAGTACCTTCGGTGTAAACCAGCATCTGCAGTTCCTTCCTACACAACCTGCCTAAGATGTGTAGGCCAAGCACCCCCAGGTGTGGTCTAACCAGACCTCTTGATAAACACTCATCACGTACATTCTTTAGATATAATGTCCGACATTCCATTAGCCTTTATAATGCTCTCCAGTTTAGAAAGAGGAAGTAGCTATCAGGAGGTGAATTCCCCACGGTATAGCAGGGCTGCAGTGAAGGTTGGATGGGCTTTGTTTTAACAACTGAAGCAACATTTCCTCTTTACAATAAGTGAACTCTCCTGGATCAGGCAAGCCACATTTCATACCCACTCTCAAAACTTCCCGATAGGCTGAGTAATGGGATTAATTAAGGACATATTTGAGATTCCGCCTAGTTTTTGTTGGCAAATTTTGAAAAAAAATGTCCAAATTCACATAATTGGGGCGTCACTGACATTTTAGTTTATTGTCACATTTACCGAGGTACAGTGAAAAGCTTTTGTTGCGTGCTATCCAGTCAGCGGAAAGACAATACATGATTACAATCGAGCCGTCTACAGGGTACAGATACATGATGAGGGAATAACGTTTAGTGCAAGGTAAAGACCAATTAAAGATAGTCCGAGGGTCTCCAATGAGTAGGGTTGCCAACTGTCCCGTATTAGCTGGGAACTCCCGTATATTGGGCTAAATTAGTTTGTCCCATACGGAACCACCCTTGCCTGCATTTGACTGCGACTAGTCGGGTCGAGGGGACTATCGGGTCAGAGCGCCGCCTCCGGCCCCGCCTCACCCAGCCTCGACACAGCACCACTGTACTCCATGGGAAAAACCTTTTCACCCAGAGAGTTGTGAATTTGTGGAATTCTCTGCCACAGAGGGCAGTGGAGGCCAATTCACTGGATGGATTTAAAAGAGAGTTAGATAGAGCTCTAGGGGGCTAGCGGAATCAGGAGCTATGGGGAGAAGGCAGGCACGGGTTACTGATTGTGGAAGATCACAATGAATGGCGGTGCTGGCTCGAAGGGCCAAATGGCCTCTGACCTCCTGCACCTATTTTCTATGTTTCTATCTCGGACAAAAACTCATGCAGGTCACGGGGAAAGGTACAAACACCGTACAGACAGCACCCGTAGTCAGGATCGAACCCGAGTCTCTGCGCAACTGTGCTGCCCACATGTGACTACATCTCCACATTTAATCCCTAATCCCCTTGCAGGGAGTGCAGCGTAGGTTTACAAGGTTAATTCCCGGGATGGCGGGACTGTCATATGCTGAGAGAATGGAGCAGCTGGGCTTGTACACTCTGGAGTTTAGAAGGATGAGAGGGTATCTCATTGAAACATGTAAGATTGTTAAGGGCTTGGACACGCTAGAGGCAGGAAACATGTTCCCGATGTTGGGGGAGTCCAGAACCGGGGGCCACACACAGTTTAAGAATAAGGAGTAAGCCATTTAGAACGGAGACGAGGAAACACTTTTTCTCACAGAGAGTGGTGAGTCTGTGGAATTCTCTGCCTCAGAGGGCGGTGGAGGCAGGTTCTCTGGATGCTTTCAAGAGAGAGCTAGA
>CM075992.1:3263713-3391213 GCA_038087875.1 Malacoraja senta
GCAATCTTTCTTTCATGTTTTGTGATGTGCAAACACCGTCTCTCTTTGTTTGTGGCAACTGGTATTTATTATCATGCCTTTTCATGAGGCCATAAGTAATAGGAGGGGAATCAGGCTATTCGGCCCATCAAGTCCACTGCCATTCAATCTATCTCTTCCTCATTCTCCTGCCTTCTCCTAGGGACGACAGATGGCGCAATGGGCTAAGTGTTCGGCTGGCAACCGGAAGGTAGCCGGTTCGAATCCCGCTTGGAGTGCATACTGTCGTTGTGTCCTTGGGGCAAGACACTTCACCCACCTTTGCCTGCGTGTGAATGTGTGTGAATGTGTGTGAGTGACTGGTGGTGGTCGGAGGGGCCGTAGGCGCAGATTAGCAGCCACGCTTCCGTCCATCCCCTCCCCCTTCCCAGTTCTCCCACCAGTCTTACTGTCTCCGCCTACATTCTTTCCTTGTCCCGCCCCCTCCCCTGACATTAAGGCCCTGTCCCACTTACGTGTCCTTGGCACGCAGATTATGCAACCTCGTGGTCGCGTTGAGGTGCACGGGCATCGTGTGGCCGCGCGGGGCCGGTCCCACTGAGAAGCACGGGAGGGGTATGTAGTTGTGCGCAGTATCGCACGGCGCTCCGGGATTTTGTACCGAACAAAATCTTCGCGCGCCAACGGCCTGTCGCGTAACTGACGGCCAAAGTGGGACAGGCCCAAGACCCTGGCGCGACGCAACGTCTCACCTCCAACAGCAGCAGAAGCAGGGAAACGATCGCCGAACTCGGCCTGGGGCTCACGGCCGTTGCGGTCCGGATCCGACCCCACTTCTACTCCCAGAGCGGGGCCAAGAAAATTGAAGATAGACACAAAATGCAGGAGTAACTCAGCGGGACCGGCAGCATCTCTGGAGAGAAGCAATGGGTGACGTTTCGGGTCGAGACCCTTCTTTCAGACTGAAGAATGGTCTCGACACGAAACATCACCCATTCCTTCTCTCCAGAAGATTGTATTGTATTGTTGTATTGTATATTGTATTGTATATCTTTATTGTCATTTCCTGAGTATTCGCATACCCAGAGGAAACAAAAAAACGTTCCTCAACCAGTGTCCATTTCAGTGTGCAGTAAAAAATAAATAGAAGTAAAAATACATATATCATGAACAAATTAACACTCTACTCTACTAAACATCAACAGGCGTTCAACAGCGGCACGACAGTGGCTCTGCTGCAGTGTGTCCAGGTTGGTGGTTGGTGCACGATACTTTGGCAGGGGACAAAGTCCGTTTATCAGTCTTATAACCTGCGGGAAGAAGCTGAGGAGCATCCTGCTGGTTTTGCACCTAATGCTCCGGTACCTCTTCCCAGATGCTGCCGGTCCCGCTGAGTTACTCCAGCATTTTGTGTTGACCTTAAACTAAATCTGACTTGGATTCCTCTTCACTAGGGCCAGTCCCTTCACGGAGGTGATTAACGTGGGTAGCAGACTGTTGACCACGAGGAACGTCACAGCTGAGCCCAACTCTGCCACCATCTACACGTTGGCAATTATTGCCAGGAGTCTGTGGACAATCATTTTATTCTTCACACCAGCTGTGAGATGGGGAGCGGGGAAGGGGGCCGAGGGGTTCTTGTCAAATTTGGTACGGATTGGATTGAATGAATTTCTTGTGACCAGTGCCAGCAGGTAACTATTCCTTTATCATCCATCTTGCAGCTCGGAGGACCAATCTGGGCTGAACAGATCCACGACCAGGATTTCACCAGGAAAGTCCTGGAATCGGTGGAACAAACCCCACAGCGGTTCAAGACTTCAGACCGGATACTGGGCATGCTGAGCATGGTGACCGAGGTGAGGCTTTCCCCACAGAATGATACGGTGTGGAGAACACCACCATTTGGCCCATCATCTCTCTGTGCGGGTGCATAGGCAAATGCACGGACCATGTAGACAGCCAAGAGGTGTAAATATTCAGGACAAACTCCCAATGCAATTTCATCAGCATTGGAATTAAAGAGCGGCCTGGTGGCGCAGCAGTAGAGCTGCCGCCTCACAGCGCCAGAGACCCAGCTTAGATTCTGACTTCAGATGCTCCCTGTGTGGAGTTTGCACGTTCTTCCTGTGACCGCGTGGGTTTCCCCCGGGTGCTCCGATTTCCTCCCACATTCCAAAGACATGCGGGGTTGGAGGTAAATTGGCTTCTGTAAATCACCCCTAGTGTGAACGGGTGATTGATGATATGATGGCATATGAGGAAAGATTGGAAAGACTAGGCTTGTATTCACTGGAGTTTAGAAGGACGAGGGGGGATCTTATTGAAACGTATAAAATTATGAAAGGACTGGACAAGCTAGATGCAGGAAAAATGTTCCCAATGTTGGGCGAGTCCAGAACCAGGGGCCGCAGTCTGAGAATAAAGGGGGAGGTCATTTAAGACTGAGGTCAGAAAAAACGTTTTCACCCAGAGAGTTGTGAATTTGTGGAATTCCCTGCCACAGAGGGCAGTGGAGGCCAAGTCACTGGATGGATTTAAGAGATAGTTAGATAGTTGTAGGGGCTAGTGGAGTCAAGGGATATGGGGGAGAAGGCAGGCACGGGTTATTGATAGGGGACGATCAGCCATGATCACAATGAATGGCGGTGCTGGCTCGAAGGGCCGAATGGCCTCCTCCTGCACCTATTTTGTATGTTTCTCTATGTTTCTATGATCTGGTGTGGACCTGGGGGGCCGAAGGGCCTGCTTTGACATTGTGTCAAAGTCAATTTTATTCGTCACATACACCCGAAGGTGCAGTGAAATGAATTTCACTAAAACTAAACTAAACTGAGATGGTCAACTTATATAATACAAAGTAACTGGTGGTTTATACCAAGGTAGACAACAAATGCTGGAGTAACTCTGTGGGACAGGCAGCATCTCTGGAGAAAATAGATATGTTATGATTTGGGTCCGGAGTCTTCTTCAGACTGATTAGGCACTTTAAAAAGGTAGACAAAAATGCTGGAGAAACTCAGCGGATGAGGCAACATCATAGATGCTGCCTCACCTGCTGAGTTTCTCCAGCATTTTTGTCTACCTTTGATTTTCCCAGCATCTGCAGTTCCTTCTTAAACTCTTAGTCACTTTAAAAAACATTATTGTCGAGGCAGATTTTTGAGGGGGTACTCTTTATAAGAATGAAGATTTTTAAATGCTATTGTGCCCAGGAGCGAAATAGACTACAAAAAGTAGTAAACACTGCCCAGTCCATCATCGGCTTTGACCTCCCTACCATCGAGGGGATCTATCGCAGTCGCTGCCTCAAAAAGGCTGGCAGCATCATCAAGGACCCACACCATCCTGGCCACACACTCATCTCCCCGCTACCTTCAGGTAGAAGGTACAGGAGCCTGAAGACTGCAACGTCCAGGTTCAGGAATAGCTACTTCCCCACAGCCATCAGGCTATTAAACCTGGCTCGGACAAAACTCTGAACATTAATAGCCCATTATCAGTTTATTTGCACTTTATCAGTTTATTTATTCATGTATGTATATATTTATACAATGGTATATGGACACACTGATCTGTTCTGTATTCATGCCTTCTATATTCTGTTGTGCTGAAGCAAAGCAAGAATTTCATTGTCCTATCTGGGACACATGACAATAAACTCTCTTGAATCTTGAATGTATGGACATTGAAGGAGCTTACACTGCAAATCGCCATTTAACCATTGTAGCATTGACTCGTATTATTTTCCTTTTGCCAGGAGTTACCGGATTGCCCTCTCTACCACACGATGGATCACCTCAGCAGTATCATCCACTGCAGCACCCCGTCGCTCCTGCAGATGAGGTAAGATCATAGGGTTTGGCTCTTCTGTGTCCATCGGAGAAAACCCACGCAGGTCATGGGGAGAACGTACAAACTTCGTGCAGAAATGCACCCGTGGTCGGGATGGAACCCTGGGTCTCTGGCGCTGTGAGGCGGCAAACTCTACCGCTGCGCCACCCTGCTGTGTGAGCTGCGTGGAGTTGCATACTGAGGCACCGTGTTATAGGAAAGATATAACTGGGCACCGTGTTATAGGAAAGATATTGTCAAGCTTGAAAGGGTTCAGAAAAGATTTACGAGGATGTTGCCAGGACTAGAGGGTGTGAGCTGCGGTGAGAGGCTGGGTCTCTATTCCATGGAGCGCAGGAGGATGAGGGGTGATCTTATAGAGGTGTACAAAATCATGTGAGGAATAGATCGGGTAGATGCACAGAGTCTTTTACCCAGAGTAGGGGAATCGAGGACCAGAGGACACAGGTTCAAGGTGAAGGGGAAACAAATAATAGTTCAGTTCAGTTTTATTTGTCATATGTAGGTTAACACAGGGTACAATGGAACGGTACAATGAAATGTGTTTGACAGGACAACGGGTCACCTCAGCAATGATATTACAAGGATAAAGGAATCCGAGGGGTAACTTTTTGTATGGAACAAGCTGCCAGAGGAGGTAGTTGAGGCTGGGACTATCTCATCGTTTAAGAAACAGTTGGACAGGTACATGGATAGGACAGGTTTGGAGGGATATGGAATAAGCGCAGGCAAGTGGGGCTAGTGTAACTGGGACATTGTGGGCCGGTGTGGGCGAGTTGGGCCGAAGGGCCTGTTTCCATACTGTGTCACTCTATGACTGAGTGATGAAATGATTTTAGTTTCTTTATTTCTCTGCCCCCAACTCCGTCAGGTCGTCGTTGCTTCACGCTGGCTATCGCGTGTCACTCTCCCACGCATGTAAAAACGCGGTCAAAACCGACGCACCGCATTCGGTGATGTGGGATATCATGAGGAGCTGGGTAAGAGGCAAACGTGTGTGGTTGGTCTTTGCTGGGAGCGTCGGTCGGTTTGGGTGTGAAATGCAATGGCAAAGCTCCCACTCTGGATGTGCCAGAGCCTGACTGAGGGCTGGTGCTTGGCTTGAGTAAGTAAGTTTATTGGCCAAGTATTCACATACAAGGAATTTGCCTTGGTGCTCCGCCCACAAGTAACAACATGACATACAGTGATAGTTACGAATGACTCAGAAAACACTAAACATTAATAATAATAAAACATTAATGATAAAACACCATTGATCAAGCATGTGAACCAACAAAATACCAGATCAAAGGGAGGCTACAGATTTTTGGTTGTTGAGTAGAGCAACTACTCGTGGATAAAAACTGTTTTTGTGTCTGGCTGTGGCAGCTTTGACAGTCCGGAGTCGCCTTCCAGAGGGAAGTGATTCAAAGAGTTTGTGGCCAGGGTGAGAAGGGTCAGAGATGATCTTGCCCGCTCGCTCCCTGGCCCTTGCAGTGTACAGTTCATCAATGTAGGGAAGGTTGCAGCCAATAACCTTCTCTGCTATCGGACGATTCGCTGCAGCCTCCAGGTGTCGTGCTTGGTGGCTGAGCGAAACCAGACCATGATGGCGAAGGTGAGGACAGACTCTACGATGGCCGTGTAGAATTGGGCCATCATTGCCTGTGGCAGATTGTGCTTCCTCAGCAGCCGCAGGAAGTACATCCTCTGTTGTGCCTTTTTGAGCGCGTGTGTTTTTTTGTTTTATTTTATTTTTTTAATTTTATTTATTAGAAGTAGCTTTAGCTGGTTAACGCTGACTCTGTCTCTGGCGCAGGCAAAGATCCACCCAGTGAAGCGAGAGAAACTGTCCGAGAGTAGCCCTGCCTTCCGCATCCTCAGCAAGGAGCCGGTGTAAGTTGCCTTTCATTACAGAACATGGTACAACACAGGAACGGCCCCATCCCCTTCATGTCTGTGCCGAACATGATGCAAGGATAAACTATTCTCATCTGCCTGCATAGAACAAACAACAGTGCCGCACAAGAACGGGCCCTTCAGCCAGCAATGTTTGTGTCGAAATTATGCCTAGTTAAACTGATCTCATCTGCCTGTACATGATCCATATCCCTCTATTCCCTGCACTTCCATGTACCTATCTGGAAGCCTCGACACACTCCTATTGTATCTGCCTCCACCACCATCCCAGCAGGTTTCCGCTACTCTGTGTAAATGAAAAAAACCTGCCCCGCACATCTCCATTAACCTTTCCCCATTTCCACCCTGGGGGGAAAAAAAGGTTCTGGCTGTCTACCCTATCTAGGTCTATTATAATGTTGTACACTTCTATCAAGTCATCCCTATCAAGAAAACAATCCAAGTCTATCCAGCCTCTCCCTGTAGCTGAAACCCTCTAATCCAGGCAGCATTCTGGACCCTCTGCACCCTATTCAAAGCCTCCCAATCCTTCCTGCAATGGGGTGACCAGAACTGCATGCATTACTCCAAATGCGGGCTGACCAAAGTCCAATAGGGCTGCATCATGACTAATCCGCTCCATTCTTGGATTTCACCGATGTATGTGGTGTGGGGGAATTCACTGGTCGTGGGTTCATGAATGGGGAGTGCCATTTTAATGTAAGTCAGTTCTTCAATGGAACCTCTTAAACCTATGTGTAGGAAAGAACTGCAGATGCTGGTTTACACCGAAGGTAGACACAAAATGCTGGAGTAACTCAGCGGGACAGGCAGCATCTCTGGAGAGAAGGAATAGGTGATTCGGGTGGAGACCCTTCTTCAGACCCGTTTAGTCATCTTCTTGCGTGTGGCGTGCACAGCCTAAAGTTGTAGGACAACTTGTTCTATTTGATCTTATTTGATTGTGCACGCCAGGTTGATTGCATTCGTCGAAACAGGGCGGACCACGTGAAGGTTGCAATCTCCCAGCCCACCAGTTTAGTAAAGATGAGGGAGTGTGGGCCTGGAAAACAGAAGTAATTGAAGAGCAAAGGGCATGTGGGGGGGGGGGGTGGGGGGGATAGGGTCTGACGAAGGGTCTCGACCTGAAACGTCGCCCATTCCTTCTCTCTTGAGATGCTGCCTGTCCCGCTGAGTTACTCCAGCACTATGTGTCTATCTTGGGTGTAAACCAGCATCCGCAGTTCCTTCCTACACACCAGTCGGTGTCCAAGCAGGATTTGACATTCACCGTCTATGTGTCAGTCTCCAGGCTTGCTTCGACATCCGGGAGGACGCCAATCCTAAATCCAGGAAGCAAGGGCTGAAGCGGTTCCAGGAAAACCCGGAAGCCAATTGGGGGCCCAAGGCGCGGGCCAAGGCCAGGTGAGAACTTGCTGGAGTGCTGGGGGCGTGACTGGTTGGTCAAGTGGAGCAGCTCCTGGAGGTTGAGTTGGGCCAAGGTAATGGGAGGGGGGAAGCCACCTTCAGTGGCAGGCTCAGGTGGGGATGTTAAATCTGCTCTGAGTGACTCTTCGATTCCATCTTCACAACCCAGCAAGAAACTAGCCTAATCCGTAGGCACCTCTTTCCAGGGTTACGTCCGCGCCCGGGTGGTGTTAGAGAGGGACGACGCGCTGTCCGCGGGCAGCCTGGGGGATTTCCGGGACCGCTGGGCGCCTCGGGGGGTTGAATGCATCTTTTACAAGGAGTGTAAGATAGTTTGTTTAAGAAGGAACTGCAGATGCTGGAAAATCGAAGGTAGACAAAATTGCTGGAGAAACTCAGCAGGTGAGGCAGCATCTATGGAGCGAAGGAGATAGGCAACGCTTCGGGCTGAAACCCTTCAGTGTAAGATAGTTGTATAATAGTTTATCATTTGTCGTGTATTAGGGTGGTGGGATCTGTTTTGTTTCTTACTGCACTGTATATATCATTTGAATAAATATTTTTGATTAAAAAGAAAAAGAAAAAAAAAATCCTGAAGGCACCTCTTACGGGATGTCACCCTCAATGGAATGTGAATGCAGGAGTAAGTTAGAAACATAGAAAATAGGTGCAGGAGTAGGCCATTCGGCCCTTCGAGCCAGCACCGCCATTCAATAAGATCATGGCTGATCATCCCCAATCAGTACCCTGTTGCTGCTTTCTCTCCATATCCCTTGATTCCATCAGCCCTAAGAGCTAAATCTAGTTCTCTGATGTTTGTGGATGGCATGGAAATTGGTGGTGGTGTGTAAGGCAATGTAGCCTGGAAAATAAGGCATTGCAGATACTGGCAGCTCGTTCCATACACCTACCACGTTTTGCATGTAAGAGTTATGCCTCCGGTTTCCAATTAAATCTTTCCCCCCTCCCTCTCACCTTAAACCTATATTCTCTGGTCCTGGATTCACCTACTCCAGGCAAGAGACTCTGTGCACCTACCCAATCTATTCCTGTCGTGATTTTTGAATGTGGGAGTAATCCCACGCTGTCGCAGAGAGAACGTGCAAACTCCACGGTCATGATGGAACCCGGGTCTCTGGCGCAGTGAGGCAGCGCCTCGACCCGCTGCGCCACCGCGCCGCCCCGCCTCTTGCTCGAAGGTTGGACTGGTGCGTTCAGCAGCCATTGTGTTTTGTGTCTCGTAGCGGAGGAATCCATCCTTGTCTGGAAGAGAAAAGGAAGCGGCTGCAGAACAAACGGAAGCAGCGCAATGAAGATGCGGAGCATGGAAAGCAAATCGTCTGCAAAAAGCCCAGAGAGGTAAGAAGACGTATCTGTGGTGAGGCTCCTGTAGAACAGGACTGGTCCCTTCCAGTGCTCAGAGCTCCAATACATGGGGGCTTACAGCAGGCATCCATGATGTGGAAGAAGGAACGGCAGATGCTGGTTAAAACCAAAGATAGACACAAAGTGCTGGAGTAACTCAGCAGGACAGGCAGCATCTCTGGGGAGAGGGAATGGGTGACGTTTCTTCAGACTCTGAAGAGGGGTCTCGACCCGAAACGTCACCCATTCCTTCTCTCCAATGACACTGCTTGTCCCGCTGAGTTACTCCAGCATTCTGTGTCTGCCTTAGGTGAGGTCAGGTCAGATGCATGAACCATTAATCCCGACACTCAAACTTCCCTGCATTGATCTGGTAGCCATACTCGGGCTTTAGTTTTTGTCTAGAGAGACAGCACGGAAACAGCCCCTTCAGCCCACCAAGTCCATGCCGACCATTGGTCACCCGTTCACACTAGATCTAATGTTGTCCCACTTTCTCATCCATTCCCTTCACAATAGGGGCAATTCTACAGTGGGAAGGAGATGAGGAGACGTGTCTTTAGTCAGAGGGTGGTGAATCTGTGGAATTCTTTGCCACAGAAGGCTATGGAGGCCAAGTCAGTGGATATTATTATGGCAGAGATAGATTTTTGATTAGTACGGGTGTCTGGTGTTAGGGAGAGAAAGCAGGAGAATGGGGTTAAGACGGAGAGATAGATCAGCCATGATTGAATGGCGGAGTAGACTTGATGGGCCGAATGGCCTAAAGCCCCTGTCCCACTTTCACGACCTAATTGGCGACCTCTGCCGAGTTTGCCCTTGACTCATACTCGCAGCATGGTCGCCACGAGGTCGTAGGTAGGTCTTCGTAACTCTTCCTCATGCTCGTGAGTGGTCTCCGCGTACTCGTGACCTCAAGTAGGTCGCGGCGTTTTTTCCAGCCTGATAAAAAATGTCCACGAGTAAAAAAAAGTCGGCATGGAAAAAACGGATACTTTTTACTCTAAAGTAGTTCGTAGTAGGCCGTGATGGTAGTCGTAGATAATCGTAGATAGTCGGTAACTGGCCCGAGAAAAAAATGCAAACATGGCATCATTTTATCATATGGTCATTTTCCACTCGTAGCTAGTCGTAGCTGGTCTTAGGTGTGGAAGACTGAGGTCGTAGGAGGTCGTAGACATAGTCATAGGATGTCTTTTACTTTGGCGAGTCAACACGACCGTGACATTTTTTTCAACTCGTCTAGGGTCTTCTATACCCGTGGATTAGGTCGTCCAAGTGGGACAGGCCCTTTATTCTGCTCCTGCGTCTTCTGGACAAGAGTGGGAGGCAATGGGTTTAACTATTCTCCTTCCTCACACAGGGTAACTGCACATAGGGAGAGTACTGCAGCTTGTACGATTACAGGAGGGCGAGGCGGTGGGGAAGAGGCCTCACGAGAGCTCTCCAGAACATGCATCCTCAGACCACCAGCTGTAAATTGAGTCCACACCCTCGCTGTAAGTGTGCAGAATCTGTAAATGGAATGTAAAGTTCGCAACTCGACCCGGCCGGCCTGCAGTGTTTCAATTTTATTTTTAATTAAAAACTGCATTTTTTCAATAAATAAACCCGTAGCTGGTGTGTGATACGAGATAACGGAGACACAAGGGACTGTAGTTGCTTTGGCATGAGGTTTATTTTTTTTCCTTTTTTGTGCTTTCCATATAAAAAAAAAATCATGGCACAATTTGAGATTTCATGGCAGATGCTCCTAAACTTTTATGAATTGCCCCTCTACAATCATCCAGCACTTGTATCTCTCCCAGCATATTTCACCCCCCCCCTCCCTCCTTAAATACTAATCATTTGCCTCACAATGCTCTGCCCATGTTCCCTTCTCTCCAGATGCACCATTGCATAATTTACCCTGGGTATCCTCAAGAGGCACAGGAACCCTAGCTGACGGATCAGTGCTTTTACAACACTAGAATCGTGGTCCACCTACTGGTATTTCGACTCTCTGTCCTTCATTTAATATCCAAGATAAATCACGCTTTCACAAAATATATTTTTATCAATAGGTGCCAAATGTACGTTTGTGAATCAGTAGTCGTTGAGGCAGGAATTTATAAACACACTTGTAAAGTTTTCCACAGGCTTGATCTAAATTGTATAGATTCTCTTCCTTTTGTGTTTTTGTTTGGGTGGGGAGGGAGAGGAGAAAAGAGAGGGCACTTATCAGATCAGTTCAGCCACAAGGTCTTGGTTGTACCAAGGACTCCAGCAAAGGATGTGTTTGAGGGATAGAAGGGAGGTCATGTTAAATTGTGATTAGGCAGAGGCTTTGAACGGATGCTCGTCTCCAAAGCTCATTTTGGAAAAGATACATTTGCACACTTACACAATCTTTCTTGGCCAGGCCAGGCCAGGCCAAAATGACCCTCGAAGTGTCTGTAACACAAATCACAATCGCTGTAACAGTTTTAGTGATCAGTAAGTCTATGGAGATTGTGGGGGGGTGGGGGGGGGGGGGGAGGGGGGGATGCAAGATGTTGCAGATGCTGCAGATGCTGGAGTCTTGAGCTACAGAAAAGGTGGATGAAGGGGGAGGGGGAAATAGTGAATGGAACCAAAATATGACCTGACTGGATCTTGTTACTTCTCCCCCAAGCATTGTAATCAAAGGAGATGTGAGAGTGTGTGTGTGTGCGAATTACATTCTGAAGTCGGTCGGCCATTGCCTTGGAAGCAACTGACAGAAGCTAAATTCACAGATTTAAACCCTTGTTAATAGAAAGAAGCAAAAGAAGGCTGGAATTTTATAAACCCTCCGTGGATGAGTTCATGTGGCCTGTTGATTGTTTTGGCTCATTCTAGCACTTCTCTCAGTCCTGGCCAGCACAGCTCGGAGTGGTTAGCCGTGACGAACACTGATACGAAACGTGCGGATTTCCATGGGACGTAGAGTCACGGAGTACACGGAGAACGGTCTGGGGCCTTCTGTCTCTGGAAAACAGCGGCACAACACAACTATTACATACACGGTACAGAACAAGTCTGTCTGTTTTGGGGGCTGCTGGTCACATTCATTTCCAGTCATCGTTCCACTGAACTCACTCAAAGCCCTGTCCCACGGTACGAGTTCATTCCATGATTCCTCCCGAGTTTGCCCTGATTCGAACTCGGAGATTTACGGTAATGGCCACTCGTCGGTACTCGGGGCTCTCGTGGACATTTCTCAACGTGTTGAAAAATCTTCAAGAGCCTTCCTATGCTTCCCTGCCGTTAGCGAGTCTTCCCGAGTACCTGCCGTTCCCGTTACGAGCCGCTAAGAGATGTCCCCGAGCTCCGACGTACCCGCTACGTTCATTCTCCGTGCTTACCACGAGTTTGATTTTTTAATCTCGGGAGAGCTCTTGGAATGAACTCGTACCGTGGGACAGGGCTATTATTCAACTTCACCTCCCTTCCTGTGGTTATCCAAACTCTCCATTTTATCAAATCACTCCTGTGCTCCCATCCATAGGTCCCAACAGGTAGCAGGTCCCATAGAAGAACAGGTAGCAGGTCCCAGGTAAGAACAGGTAGCAGCATTTTGTACTTTCTCCCCGTGACCTGCGTGGGTTTTCTCCGAGATCTTTGGTTTCCTCCCACACTCCAAAGACATACAGGTTAATTGGCTTGGTAAAATGTAAAAATTGTCCTTAGTTGGTATAGGATTGTGTTAATGTGCGGGGATCGCTGGTCGGCCGAAAGGGCCTGTTTCCGCGCTGTATCTCCAAACTAAACTAAAAAAGTTCCATTGAAGAACAGATATTTTGTTCTTTGGTTGGTTGTTGGTTATTGGTTTATTGTTGTCACAAGTATTGAGGTACAGTGAAAAGCTTTTGTTTGCGTGCTATCTGATTAAATCAGAAAAAACTATCCATGAAACAGTCAAGCCTAACACAAGTGCTGCAGAGGCAGTTGAGGCAGATTTAGTTTGGTTTAGAGATACAGTGCGGAAACAGGCCCTGCTGCCTATCGAGTCCATGCCGACCAGCGATCCCCGCACACTAACACTATCCTACACACACTAGGGACAAGTTACACTAATACCAAGCCAATTAACCTACAAACCTGGACGTCTTTAGAGTGGTACTGTCGCAACATTTAACATTCGGACAGGTTTGGAGGATGTGGGCCAAATGCAGGCAGGTGGGCCTAGTATAGGTGGGACATATTGGTCGGTGTGGGCAAGTTGGGCCTGTTTCTACGCTGTATGACTCTAAATATACGAAGAAGGAAGAGAAAAATACCAGAGTACTGAATTCTCAGTAGTTTCTCAGAATTGTAGTGTAACAGTTCCAGAGAAAATGTCCAACCTCCACAGAGATAGGTTGGAAGATCAGGCCCACCGAGTCCGTGCCGACTGATCACTCGTTCACTAGTTCTATCCCACGTACTGGGGACAATTTACAGAAGCTCCGAAGTACAATTTTTACCAACACCAATTAACCTACAATCCTGTGCGTCTTTGGAGTGTGGGAGGCAACCGGAGAAAACTGACGCGATCACAGGGAGAAGGTACAAACTCCGCACAGGCAGCACCCGTAGTCAGGATGGAACCCGGGTCTCTGCGCTGTGAGGCAGCAACTCTACCGCTGCGCCGCCCGTCTCTCCTCTGCACCATTGAAAATGAGGGTTATAGGACGGAACTGCAAATGCTGGTATAAATCAAAGATAGACGCAAAATGCTGGAGTAACTCAGCAGGACAGGCAGCATCTCTGGAGAGAAGGAATGGTGACGTTTCGGGTCGAGACCCTTCTTCAGACCCAAGACCGTGAAAAGGAGGGGGGGCACAGATCTTTTCCCAGTTCTGATGAGGGGCTGTTGGCCCAGACTATTCACCGTCTCCCACTCTAGAACTGCAGGGGCAGCAAATGCAGGCAATAACTTAGGAATGGTCTATTGAGGCTTGGAATTGGCGGACTAACCTTCTACAGAATTCCAGGTGAGTCGGGACATGTCCTTTCTCCGCTGGTTGAAACCCAGAGACATTTCTTCAACCGACTTGATCTCAAACGCAGAGAAAACCGCTGAATGAAAAAGAGAGATATAGAATTAGACGCCAGCTCTATCGTTAGCTGTTTTCTGCTTACCCCCCCCTCTCCCCTTGAATTTGGATGTAAATCTTCTCCAAGCAGTCTATGTAGACCATGCTTTGAATGGCAGCGGGTATGAAACATAACATACATAGTGTGGAGGAAGGAACTGCAGGTGCTGGTTTAGACTGACGATAAGACACAAAGTGCTGGAAGGGGTGAGGGAAGATCAGAACTTGCACAGACAAACTCTGTCCTGCAATAATGAATGTACTTCGACAAACTTGCTGTGCGGGATATGAGCAAGGATTCACTCCCTACCACTGGTACTTTATAATTGGTCCAAGGTCAGGTTTCAGAGCAACAGGGGTATTAAATTGGCGTTGGAAGGAACTGCAGATGCTGGTTTACCCCGAAGGTAGACACAAAATGCTGGAGTAACTCAGCGGGACAGGCAGCATCTCTGGAGAGAAGGAATACGTGATGTTTTGGGTTGGAACCCTTCTTCAGCCTGAAAGTGGGGGTGGGTGGGGTGGGGAATAAAGTGGGGGTGGGTGGGGTGGGGGAATAAAGTGGAGGTGAGTAATGGTCAGAACATTTTTGGGCTGGCAACAGATGTCCACAGAAAGGGTGGATAGGGTGCCTAACAGTTGGCAAGGGAAGGTATGATAACAAGAAGGGGGAGGAAACCCACGTGATCACAGGAGAACATGCAAACTCCACACGGACAGCACCCGTAGTCAGGATCGAACCCTGGTCTCTGGCGCTGTAAGGCAGCAACTCTACCGCTGCGCCACCGTGCCGCCCAAAGTCTCGCTTGTTCTGAGATACAGGGAAATATGGTTATCAGAGGACAGGGCTGTAGCCACAGAAGGCTGTGGAGGCCAAGTGAATGGGTATTTTTAAGGCAGCGATAGATAGATTCTTGATTAGTACGGGTTACGGGGAGAAGGCAGGTGAATGGGGTTAGGAGGGGGAGATAGATCAGCCATGATTGAATGGCAGAGTAGACTTGATGGGCCGAATGGCCTAAATCTGCTGCCACCACAGGAAACTCAGAGAAAGCACGAGTACAGTCAAACCGCACAGGATCGTAACAGGTTCTAGAGGCATGGAGGATGTGGGAAAAGCAAAAGAAAAACAGAATGTGAAGACACAAGAGACTGCAGATGCTGGAATCTCCAGCAAAGAATAAAGTGCTGGAGGAACATCAGCAGGCCAGGCTGGGGAGAGAAATGGATAAATGATGTTTCGGGGTCAAGAGCCTTCTTCCGACTGAAGAAGTCTGAAGAGAGGGTAGACAAAAATGCTGGAGAAACTCAGCGGGTGAGGCAGCATCTACGGAGCGAAGGAAATAGGCAACGTTTCGGGCCGAAACCTTTCTTCAGACTGATGTGAGGGTGGGGGGGGGGGGGGCGGGAAGTCTGAAGAGAGGTTGTACATGGGGTTCTACTTCTGCGCCAATGTGCCACACCTCATTCACAGCTGTAACTGCACTTTGGGTCAGCCCATATTCACTACAAAGTTTATACTCCATTGTATCGCCCTTTTAGGCTCACCCTACTTTAACTCCCAGCTCTTTGGACTGGTGGGATAAAAATTAACATGTTCACATACAACAGAGATCTTCTCCACCTCCCCCTCTCACTGCCAGTCCATGGCTGTCCGCAAATACAGACGAGGAACCTACAGACAGGTTGACAGTCTGGGGCTTGGAGTAGACTTGGCTCTCTCCCACTTCAAACTGATGCTCCAGCCGTAAGACCACCGTCTCGTTGTCCCACTGAGCCAGCGAGAGGAGGTGGATGTTGTGAGGTAGCTCCTCCTTCAGGGCTGTGAACTGCAAGAGCCAGAGAAACAAGGTCCTTGTGAAGTGAAAATGAAAAACAACAGTCCATCGTGTACAAAATCATAGATCGGGTACCTGTAAACTCCGCAAAGACAGCACCCGAGGTTAGCTCTGCCAGCTGCGCCACTGTGCTGCCCCTTCGGTGAATGGTATCTCCTGGATATACTTAAGGGGCCTGTCCCACTTTCCCGAGTTATTCACAAATTCTCCTGACTTATTCACGAATTCTCCCGAGTTTACAAACTCGCAGAATGTTCGTAACGAGTCCGTAGGAGTCCGTGGATATATCGTCGCGGCTCGTTACGCCAGCCGTAGGTACTCGGGGCTATTTTTTTACTCGTGGACATTTTTCATCGGGATGAAAAAAACGTCCCGACTTACCTGATGCCCCGAGTACCTACGGCTGGCATAACGAGCCGCTACGGTATGTCCACGGACTCCTCCGGACTTGTTACGAACATTCTGCGAGTTTGAAAACACGGGAGAATTCGTGAATAACTCGTGAAAGTGGGACAGGCCCCTTTAATCAGGGCAGCGCTGTTGCCACAGAAGGCTGTGGAGGCCAAGTCAATGGGTATTTTTAAGGCAGCAATAGATTCTTGATTAGTATGGGTGTTGGGGGTTACGGGGAGAAGGCAGGTGAATGGGGTTAGGAGGGTGAGATAGATCAGCCATGATTGAATGGCAGAGTAGACTTGATGGGCCGAATGGCCTAAATCTGCTGCTATCACATGAACTTGCTGCCCCCCGTGGTCCAAACTTCCATCCCCACTGTAATACTGAGGCTCTATAAGGCCGCATATGGAGTACTTTGGACACATTTGGGCCCCATATCTGAGGAAGGATGTGCCGGCTCTGGAGAGGGTCCAGAGGAGGTTTACAAGAATGATTCCAGGAATGAGTGGGCTAGCATATGATGAGCGTTTGACGGCACTGGGCCTGTACTCGCTGGAGTTTAGAAGGTTGAGGGGGGGACCTCATTGAAACTTACAGAATAATGAAAGGCTTGGATAGAGTGGATGTGGAGAGGATGTTTCCACTGGTGGGAGAGTCTAGGACCAGAGGCCACAGCCTCAGAATTAAAGGGCTCTCTTTTAGAAAGGAGGTGAGGAGGAACTTCTTTAGTCAGAAGGTAGTTAATCTGTGGAACTCATTGCCACAGAGGGCTGTGGAGGCCAAGTGGTCCATTTTTAAGAGATTCTTGATTTGGAATGGGTGTCAAGGGTTATGGGGAGAAGGCAGGAAAATGGGATTAGGAGGCAGAGAACTTCTAAACTCCGGGGTAGACACAAGATGCTGGAGTAACACAGCGGGAGAGGCAGCATCTCTAGAGAGAAGGAATGGGTGATGTTTCGGGTCGAGACCTCTCTTCTGAACTCCAGCGAGGAGAGGCCCAGTGCTGTCAAACGCTCATCATATGCTAACCAACTCATTCCTAGATGCTGCCTCTCCAGCGTTTTTGTCTAAACTCATTCCTGGAATCATTTTTGTAAACCTCCTCTGGACCCTCTCCTGAGCCAGCACGTCCTTCCTCAGATACGGAGCCATGATAGAATGGCAGAGTGGACTCAATGGCCAAATCTGCTCCTATCACTTATGGACTTGCTGCTCTACCCAGTTGCCCCCCCCCCCCCTGTGGTCCAAGCTTGCACCCCCACAGTGAAACATAGAACAATAGAAAATAGGTGCAGGAGTAGGCCATTCAGCCCTTCGAGCCTGCACCGCCATTCAATATGATCATGGCTGATCATCCAACTCAGTATCCTGTACCTGCCTTCTCTCCATACCCCCTGATCCCTTTAGCCACAAGGGCCACATCTAACTCCCTCTTAAATATAGCCAATGAACTGGCCTCAACTACCTTCTGTGGCAGAGAATTCCACAGATTCACCACTCTGTGTGAAAAAAAAAATTCTCATCTCGGTCCTAAAAGACTTCCCCCTTATCCTTAAACTGTGACCCCTTGTTCTGGACTTCCCCAACATCGGGAACAATCTTCCTGCATCTAGCCTGTCCAACCACTTAAGAATGTTGTACGTTTCTGTAAGATCCCCCCTCAATCTTCTTAAATTCTAGTGAGTACAAGCCGAGTCTATCCAGTCTTTCTTCCTATGAAAGTCCTGCCATCCCACAGTGAGCCGGGTTACCTCAGTGATGCGGGGCTGGGAGTGGTAGTAGGGTGCCTCGGGCCCCACGCCCATGACAGCGAGCGTCGCCATGATCTCGGCCTCGGCCTGCATCCGGTGGAGTTCCGCCGAGTCGTCGGCTGTGTCGAGGGAAGACGGTGCTTCCCCCGCACGACCAGACCCTTGCCGTCGTAGCCGGGCTCCGACAGCGGCTCGTCCAGCCCTCGGTGGTCATCGTGGAGTAGCCTCCGGTGGACCTGTGGGGACGGAGGGAGGGTACACATCTACAGCACAGCCGGCAGTCCAGACCCATCTCACCACCCCCCGCCTCCTCCAAACCCTGCAACTTACACCACCTTCACCTGCCCACTATTGAGGGAGTGCAGCGTAGGTTTACAAGGTTAATTCCCGGGATGGCGGGACTGTCATATGCTGAGAGAATGGAGCAGCTGTGCTTGTACACTCTGGAGTTTAGAAGGATGAGAGGATATCTCATTGAAACGTATAAGATTGTTAAGGGCTTGGACACGCTGGAGGCAGGAAACATGTTCCCGATGTTGGGGGGAGTCCAGAACCAGGGGCCACAGTTTAAGAATAAGGAGCAAGCCATTTAGAACGGAGACGAGGAAACACTTTTTCTCACAGAGAGTGGTGAGTCTGTGGAATTCTCTGGCTCAGAGGGCGGTGGAGGCAGGTTCTCTGGATGCTTTCAAGAGAGAGCTAGATAGGGCTCTTAAAAATAGTGGAGTCAGAGGATATGGGGAGAAGGCAGGAACGGGGTACTGATTGGGGATGATCAGCCATGATCACATTGAATGGCGGTGCTGGCTCGAAGGGCCGAATGGCCTACTCCTGCACATATTGTCTATTGTTTATTGTCTTCCACACACTCAACCCTCTCTTTATAACCGATGTGCTCGTCCGTTAACAAGCTCACCGGGAAGGCTGGCTCCGTCCTGGGGGAGGAGTTGGAGTTGGATTCACGGGAGGTTGGTCTTGGAGGGGAGGAAGCTCCTCAAACTGCGGAGCATCCTGGACAACACAGCTCACCCCCTCCATGACGCACTGGTCAACCTGAGGAGCACCTTCAGCAACAGGTAGACAAAAGTGCTGGTCGAAACTCAGCGGGTGCAGCAGCATCTATGCAGCGAAGGAAATAGGCAACGTTTCCTATCTCCTTCGCTCCATAGATGCTGCTGCACCCGCTGAGTTTCTCCAGCACTTTTGTCTACCTTCGATTTTCCAGCATCTGCAGTTCCTTCTTAACCACCTTCAGCAACAGACTGGTTCCACCAAGATGCAGCACAGAACGCCACAGGAGATCCTTCTTCCCTGTGGCCGTCAAACTGGACAACTCCTCCCCCTTCTGACCTGGGGTAGACTGACCCTCTCAACTACCTCCTCTGGCAGCTCGTTCCATAATCCCACCACCCACAGATACAGCATGGAACAGGACAGAAGCATCTCAGAATAAGAGGCATTCATGCCACATAAATTGAATCAGTTAGTTCATTACGGATTACGGAGAAGATTACGGAGAGTCGGTTTGTCAAGGAGGACTCTCTCGAACTTCTACAGGTGCACAGTAGAGAGCATGCTGACCGGTTGCATCGTGGCTTGGTTCGGCAACTTGAGCGCCCTGGAGAGGAAAAGACTGCAAAGAGTAGTAAACACTGCCCAGTCCATCATCGGCTCTGACCTCCCTTCCATCGAGGGGATCTATCGCAGTCGCTGCCTCAAAAAGGCTGGCAGCATCATCAAGGACCCACCCCATCCTGGCCACACACTCATCTCCCTACTACCTTCAGGTAGAAGGTACAGGAGCCTGAAGACTGCAACGACCAGGTTCAGGAACAGCTACTTCCCCACAGCCATCAGGCTATTAAACCTGGCTCGGACATAACACTGAACCTTACTAGCCAATACTGTTATTTGCACTTTATCAGTATATTGACCATTGTGTATATATTTATAGAATGCCTTGTAGTCAATGCCTACTATGTTCTGTTGTGCTGAAGCAAAGCAAGAATTTCATTGTCCTATCAGGGACACATGACAATAAACTCACTTGACTCATTATCACCCCCTTCAAAATCTACATTCATTGCTTCCATCAGCCACACTGCGACTGCAGGGTGCATCAACTATAAGATAACATAGTGCGTTGGAAAGAACTGCAGATGCTGGTTTAAATCGATGGTAGACACAAAATGCTGGAGTAAAGCCCCTGTCCCACTTTCCCGAGTTACTCACGAATTCTCCCGAGTTTTCCCCTTGATTCAAACTCGGAGAATGTCCGTAGTGAGTCCGTAGATATTTCGTAGCGGCTCGTAATGCCAGCCGTAGGTACTCGGGGCATCGGGTAAGTCGGGATGTTTTTTCAGCATGATGAAATATATCCACGAATAAAAAAAAATAGCCCCGAAGTACCTACGGTTGGCATCTCCGAGTTTGAATCAAGGGGAAAACTCAGGAGAATTCGTGAGTAACTCGGGAAAGTGGGAGAGGCCCTTAACTCAGCGGGACAGGCAGCATCTCTGGAGAGAAGGAATGGGCGATGTTTCAGACGTCAACCATTCCTTCTCTCCAGAGATGGTGCCTGTCCCACTGGGTTACTCCAGCATTTTGTGTCTACCATAAGATATCATAGGTTTAGGATAGCAGATACAAAATGCTGGAATAACTCAGCCGGGACAGGCAGAATCTCTGGAGAGAAGGAATGGGTGATCCTTCGGGTGGAGATCCTTCTTCAGTCCCCGCCTCGCCCTGCCCGGGATGTGAACTAGAGGTTGTTTACCATGAGCTCCAAGGAACCGTCCGTGATGCTGCTCCCTCCCTGCGACCGGTCGGTCAGCACCGTCAGCTGATTCCTTTCATCCTGAAACAGAAACAGTGCCGTATGGCTAAACCCCAGTGTCCCAATGGCTAAATCCCATCTCCCTCCCTCCCCACCCTTCAGACGGTGCTCAGTGTCATTCATGGAGCTGTACAGCACAAAAACAGGCCCTTTGGCCCAACACGTCCATGCTAGCCTTCTGGCACCCATTTACATTCACGGCCACATTCGCAACCTTCCCCCTCCGTTTAGATTCTACCGTTTGTTTACATGCTTGGGGCAAATTACAATCGCCAGTTAATCTACGTGGTGGCACTGAGTTTAGTTTAGAGATACAGCGCGGAAGCACACTCTTCAGCGCACCCAGTTCGCTCCAACCAGCGAGCCCCACACACTAACACTTACCTACACACACTAGGGACAATTTTATACCACGCCAATTAACCTACGAACTTGTATGACTTTAGAGTGTGGGAGGAAACCGGAGCACCCGGAGAAAACCCACGCAGTCACGGGGAGAACGTACAAACCCCGTACAGGCAGCACCCGTGGTCGGGATTGAACCCAGGTCTCTGGCGCTGTGAGGCAGCAACTCTACCACTGATTGCGTCCACATCCCAGGAATAACTTTGGTGAACGCTAGAGGTTGCGGGGTAAGGAGTCGGCACCTTTCCCACAGCGGCGCCACCCACCCACCTCCTCCTCCTCCTCCTCCTCCTTCTTGTGGGGCAATGGATGGTTCCCCAGTCAATGAAGGGGTTTGGACCACACTTGGTGCAAGACCTGTGCCCCGGGAGGAGAATATGACGCCGTTTTAACCGAGTCCAGATTTACCTTCATGTAGATACGGCTATTAACGGGGTAGTAGTTCCCAGCCACGGGCTCCGTTTGGTTCAATTGCCACGTCGGTCGATAATTTCTCCTTGGAGGCAAAAGAACAATCATAGACAGACACAACATGTTGGAGTAACTCAGCGGGACAGGCAGCATCTCTGGAGAGTAGGAAGGGGTGACGTTTCGGGTCGACCATCTTTGGACTTTATCTTGTACTAAACGTTATTCATGTTATCATGTATCTTCGTATACGGCTTCCTGACCCGCTGAGTTGCTCCAGCACTTTGTGTCTATCTTTGGTGTAAACCAGCATCGACCCAGTGCCAAGATGCTGTCTGAAGAAGGGTCCCGACCAGAAACGTTGCTTACCCATTCTCTCCACACATGCTGCCTAATGCCCCTGTCCCACTTATGAAACCTGAACGGAAACCTCTGGAGACTTTGCGCCCCACCCAAGGTTTCCGTGCGGTTCCCGGAGGTTTTTGTCAGTCTCCCTAATGGTCGAAAGTGGTTTCCGCTTCTTCTTTGTTCCGGCGATTGTTTCAAAAAATTCAAAACCGGCCGCGACTAAAAATAGGTTGCCGTTTAAAAAATCGGTAATTTTTTAGTCGAAGCCGGTTGTGATGCTAGTTGAAGGTGGTTGCCGGAGGTTGCAGGTGGTTGCCGGAGGTTGCAGGTAGTGGAAGGTCTTACCACTACCTGCAACCTCCGGCAACCACCTTCAACTAGCATCGCAACCGGCTTCGACTAAAAAATTACCGATTTTTAAAACGGCAACCTATTTTTAGTCGCGGCCGGTTTTGAATTTTTTGAAATAATCGCCCGAACATAGAAGAAGCGGAAACCACTTTCGACCATTAGGGAAACTGACAAAAACCTCCGGGAACCGCACGGAAACCTTGGGTGGGGCGCTAAGTCTCCAGAGGTTTCCGTTCAGGTTTCCTAAGTGGGACAGGGGCATTACCCACCAGGTTCTTCCAGCGCTTTGTGTCTTGCCCGAGATAATAGGTAGACAAAAATGCTGGAGAAACTCAGCTGGTGAGGCAGCACCTATAGAGCGAAGGAAATAGGTGACCTTTCAGGTCGAGACCTTTCTTCAGACGAAATAATACGAAATAAATCAGACGAAATGGCCGAGATAATACTTGTGTTTACAAAGAGGATTCTCCGGCAAGGTTCTTACCTTCGTTTTAAGATTTCTCTCCCGTTGGAATCGGTGTAGAAGATTCCCGCTGTGTTTAAGGGTGTGTCAAAGCGACTGATGATTTCTTTGCCGATTAAATCACTAAAGGTTCGGAGAAAGATGTGGTTTAATGTCCTGCTTTTCCAACTGATTCCACCAGAGGGAGCAAGAAGAGATGCATCTTTGATTATTGGTCTATTATTGGTTTTAGTTTTAGTTTAGTTTAGAGATACAGTGCGGAAACTGGCCCAAATCCACGCCGGCCACTGATCCCTGCACGCTAACACTATCCCACACACACACTGGCGACATTTTACAGTTACACCAGGCCAATTAACCTACAAACCTGCACGTCTTTGGAGTGCAGGAGGAAACCGAAGATTTCGGAGAAAACCCCTTTGCGGGTCACTGGGAGAACGTACAAACTCCGAGATGGACAAGATGGGAACAGCTCCATCCAAAACCGCACGGAACTGCCGCGGAACAACTAGTAACAGGTGTCCCTTTTTTTTAATTTATTTCAAAATATACTTTATTCGAGAAATAAATATATCCAATACATGATCCTTACAAAACTCCATCCGACATTCTCTAAGGCTATACATACATGAATGAATGAATGAATGAATAAGTTTATTGGCCAAGTATTCACATACAAGGAATTTGCCTTGGTGCTCCGCCCGCAAGTGACAACATGACGTACAGTGACAGTTAGGAATGGCTCATAAAACATTAAACATTAATAATAAAACATTATCGATTAAATGTGAATTAAATAAAATACCAGAGCAAAATGAGGCTACGGATGTTTGGTTATTGAGTAGAGCTACTACTCGTGGATAAAAACTGTTTTGATGTCTGGCTGTGGCGGCTTTGACAGTCCGGAGTCGCCTTCCAGAGGGAAGTGAGTCAAAGAGTTTGTGGCCAGGGTGAGAGGGGTCAGAGATGATCTTGCCCGCTCGCTTCCTGGCCCTTGCAGTGTACAGTTCGTCAATGGAGGGAAGGTTGCAGCCAATAACATTCAATACTGCTTACACAAATGATACAACTTTATCCCCCACCCTTGCCACTCACGTGAACCACTGGCGTGGAATCCCTTCCCTTATTTTTGAGGGGCGTCTCCACCACACCCTGCCCCCCCCTCCCCCCCATGTCCAGCAGCGGAAGGACCCTATACTTACTTCACAGGAATCGGCCCCACAGTCCATTCCAGTTCCACAAACTTCTGCTTCTTGTACAGCCGCACTACCTGGGAGCACCAGGGCGTGAAGTTCTGATACACTTCCTGAAACAACTCTGTCTGTGAAATGGATGGGTGAAAAGGAATGCATTAAATCTCCAGCAAACGGCTTAAAATGATCATTGAGGAACACATTCAATCTCACACACATTCCCACCCCCCCCTGCCATCCCATTTCCGCACCAGACTGGATCTTTGTTTGGTTGAGAGATACAGCGCGGAAACTGGCCCTTCCGCCCACCGAGTCGGCGCCGACCACCGATCCCCGCACACTAGCACTATCCTGCACACACACACACTAGGGACAATTTACAATCATACCAAGCCAATTAACCTACAAACCTGCACGTCTTTGGAGTGTGGGAGGAAACCGGAGATCCCAGGGAAAACCCAGGCGGGTCACGGGGAGAGCGTACAGACTCCGTACAGACGGCACCCGTAGTCAGGATCGAACCCGGATCACTGGCAGCTCTACCACCACACCACCGTGCCGCCCCGAAACATCTATGGCAAAGTCCCCGTCTTTGGCAAACCTGCCCGGCAGATTCGCATTGGGCCACGTGTTCCCAGGCCCATTATCTGTCATTAATCCTTAAAAACATTATAAGACATTCGGCGGCACGGTGGCCCAGCGGTAGAGTTGCTGCCTCCCTGAGTTTGTACGTTCTCCCCGTGACCTGCGTGGGTTTTCTCCGGGTGCTCCGGCTTCCTCCCAGACCCCAAAGACGTACAGGTTTGTAGGATAATTGGCTTTGGTGTAAGTGTAAAATGTCCCCAGTGTGTTAATGTGCGGGGATCGCTGGGAGGTGCGGACTGGGTGGGCCGAAGGGCCTGTTTCTGTGCTGTATCTCTAAACAAAACTCTGTGGATTGCCCCGATCTTGGTGTAAACTTTGCAGGGAACAATCTTGCAGCCAGCGAGCTGCTTTCCCCAAGCACAACAATGCTCGGACCTCACCTCGATTTTGTAGACGTTGGCCTCTTTAGATAACGCGACGGGTATATCGTTACTCGGTCGGAAGATGTAGGCACCGGAGGCCTGGCTACTGAGCCGGTCACCTGCGCTGGCACTGTACCTGTGCAAACACAATCAACAAGGAGGGTTCACCTGTAACTCCCGTCAGAACCATTGATCAAAAGATGCAGCGGGGAAACAGGCCCATCAGCCCACGCCGACCATCGATTACCCGTACACTAGTCCCGTGTTACGGGTATTTTCGAAGCAAAAAAAACAGAATCAAGCGATATGGGGAGAAAGCAGGAACGGGGTACTAATTTTGGATGATCATCCATGATCATATTGGATACTGGCTCGAAGGGCCGAATGGCCTACTCCTGCACCGATTTTCAATGCTTCTATGTTTAGTATTTTCTCCGGGTGCTCTGGTTTCTTCCCACACTCAAAGACGTACAGGTTTGGAGGTTAATTGAAGAAATATTGTAAAATTGTCCCTAGTGTGTGGGCGGATAGTGGATAGTGATAGCGAACAGGGTGATTGCCGGAGACCCGGTTCGATCCCGACTACGGGTGCTGTCTGTACGGAGTTTGTACTTTCTCCCCGTGACCCGCGTGGGTTTTCTCCGAGATCTTCCGTTTCGTCCCACACTCCAAAGACGTGCAGGTTTGTAGGTTAATTGGCTTGGTAAATGTAAAAAAATGTCCCTAGTGGGTGTAGGATGGCGTTAATGTGCGGGGATCGCTGGTCGGCGCGGACGAAGGGACTGTTTCCGTGCTGCATCTCTAAAGTCTAAACATAGAAACATAGAATCATAGAAATTAGGTGCAGGAGTAGGCCATTCGGCCCTTCGAGCCTGCACCGCCATTCAATATGATCATGGCTGATCATCCAACTCAGTATCCTGTACCTGCCTTCTCTCCATACCCCCTGATCCCTTTAGCCACAAGGGCCACATCTAACTCCCTCTTAAATATAGCCAATGAACTGGCCTCAACTACCTTCTGTGGCAGAGAATTCCACAGATTCACCACTCTCTGTGTGAAAAATGATTTTCTCATCTCGGTCCTAAAAGACTTCCTCCTTATCCTTAAACTGTGACCCCTTGTTCTGGACTTCCCCAACATCGGGAACAATCTTCCTGCATCTAGCCTGTCCAACCCCTTAAGAATTTTGTATGTTTCTATAAGAGTCTGGGACTCTGAAGATTTATCCCCTCACCCGCTATTTTCGGCAGTAGGTTCCAGACTCCCACCCCCCTCAGTGGGAAGTAGTTTTCCTCAACCTCCTCTCCAATTCGTCCTTTTTCCAATTATCAGGAGCGCGATCTGATTATCCCAGGATTCCAATGGGATGGGGAACCAATGGGTTTCTGTTCATCTTCTTTGGACCTTGCGTGGGGATCTCAGGAGTGGTTCAATCAAAACATCCCCGACCCACACCTTAAACTTCTCGTGAAACATTGACGTTTTGTTTCTTTTGGCCCTTCGTCCCACCGGGTCCGCGCCGACCAGCGATCCCCGCACATTAACGCCTCCCTACACCCACTAGGGACAATTTTTACATTTACCAAGCCAATTAACCTACAAACCTGCACGTCTTTGGAATGTGGGAGGAAACCGAAGATCTCGGAGAAAACCCATGTGGGTCACGGGGACAACGTACAAACTCCGTACAGACAGCACCCGTAGTCGGGATCGAACCCGGGTCTTCAGGGCTGAATTAGCTGTAAAGCAGCAACTCTACCGCTGCGCCACCGTGCCGCCCCAATTCATCGTGACTTTACGATGAAGCTGCTTCATATGAATCTGTTGTGAATTGGAAACGGACACAAGATGCTGGAGTAACTCAGCGGGACAGGCAGCGTCTCTGGAGAGAAGGAATGGGTGACGTTTCGTGGGTCGAGACCCTTCTTCAGACTGAGGGGAATTGGTACAGAGGGAGAGAGTGCCCCCGCGTGGCGTTACTCACCAGTAGAAACTTTGTGTGATGGGCAGAGAAAGATTCTTGTGCCGGTTCTCGATTGCGCTAATCAGGCCGGTGATCTTGTCAAATAATACTCGGACGTACTTCGTACCGGGGAGAGGAGGGGGAAGAAAAGCAACATCAACAACCTTCATTGCAATGTTCATAAGATCCTAAGTGATAGGTGAAGAATTAGGCCATTCGGCCCATCGAGTCCACTCAGTCATTCAATGATGACGGATCTCTCCCTCCTAATCCCATTCTCCTGCCTTCTCCCCATAAACCCCGACACCCGTATTAATCAAGAATCTATCACCTCTGCCTTAAAAATATCCACTGAATTGGCCTCCACAGCCGTCTGTGGCAAAGAATTCCACAGATTCACCACCCTCTGACTAAAGACATTCCTCCTCATCCCTTCCTAAAAGAACGTCCTTGATTAGTACGGGTGTCAGGGGGTTATGGGGAGAAGGCAGGAGAATGGGGTTAGGAGGGAGAGATAGATCAGCCATGATTGATTGGTGGAGTAGACTTGATGGGCCGAATGGCCTAATTCTGCTCCTGGAACTTGTGAAGCCTTGTTCTAGCACCAGCACGCATGTGTGATCTAACGGAGCTTGTGTGTGATCCAACACAGCACGCGTGTGTGATCCAACACAGCATGCGTGTGTGATCTAACATAGCACATGTGTGTGATCTACAGAGCACACGTGTGATCTAACGGAGCACGCGTGTGTGATCTACAGAGCACGCGTGTACTGCCCTGCGGTGGACATCACTCACGTCGTTTTCGATGACCATGACATCGCTGCCCCCGTCCTGATAGCCGGCCGACGGCCAGACCACGCGGTGGATGACCGAGTCCGCTGGTTTACGCGACACCCGGTAGGTGCTGAATCCAGCGGCGGCACCCACGGCCTCAAACACCAGCTCGTTCACCGCAGAACCACGGTCCTGGCGCACCGACACCGTGAAGTTAGACACCGGCACTAACTGGGGGGGGGGAGGGGGGGGGGGAGGGTGGGGGGGTGGGGGGGAGGGTGGGAGAGAGAGGGAGGGGAGAGTGGGGGAGGTGGGGGGGAGACAGGGAGAGGGAGAGGGGGAAAGAGGTGGGGAAGGGGGGAGAGAGGAGAGAGGGGGGAGAGAGGTGGGGAGCGAGGGAGAAGGGGGGAGAGAGTGGTGGGGGGAGACGGGGAGGGGGAGAGGGGGGAGAGAGGGAGAGAAGTTAAAACACCACCACATATTGTAGACTTTTATACATTACAACTCTCTGGTACAATAACAGTAAGTAAATGATGAGGGTACCACAACTAGCATTTTGGGCAGCATGGTGGCACAGTGGTAGAGTTGCTGCCTCACAGCGCCAGAGACCCAGGTTCGATCCCAACTACGGGTGCTGTCTGTACAGATTTTGCACGTTCTCCCTGTGACCGCCGTGGGTTTTCTCCGGGTGCTCCGGTTTCCTCCAAAGACGTGCAGGTTTAAAGGTTAATTGGCCTCTGTAAATTGTCACTAGTGTGTAGGGTAGAACTAGTGTGAACGGGAGATGGCTGGTCGGCACGGACTTGGTGGCCGAAGGGCCTGTTTCCATGCTGTATCTTTATCCGTATCGAAACAGCAGGTTTGATACACTACCGGCAAACAATGCACATCATTTATGTAGGAAGGAACTGCAGATGCTGGTTTACACTGAAGATATACGTAAAAGTGCGGGAGTAACTTAGCGGGACAGGCAGCATCTCTGGAGAGAAGGAATGGGTGACGTTTCGGGTCGAGACCCTTTAGACTGAGAGTCAGGGAGGGCGAATGGGAAGGTACGGAACAACGCAGAGCCCGCATCGATGATGCTGGATCGGTGGAGCCCACAATGGTCCATTGTTGGCTGGGGAACGAGGTGATAACGAAGGGATACAAACAAGGGAATTAGCAAGATGATTAGGGTGCGGGAGGGATGGAGAGAGAACACACCATAAGGTCATACGTTATAGGAACAGAATTAGGCCATTCGGCCCATCAAGTCTACTCCGCCATTCAACAATGGCTGATCCATCAGACGTCACGTCATTTATGTTTTCCAGAGAGAGTTAGATTCAGCTCTTAGGGCTGGGGTCAAGGAAAGAGCGTTCATGTCACGGCCCTGTTTCCACCAATCTTTCCACCACCACGCACATGAAGCAACAAGACAGACACCATTGTGTGCAAATGCCGAGAAGTGTGTTCAGCTCTGGCTGGACAACTTCTAATCTTGTGTGTGGACTCGAGGAAGATGAAGAAGCTCTTAGGGCTGACGGAATCAAGGATATGGAGAGAAAGCAGGAACGGGTCGCTGATCCTGGATGATCAGCCATGACCATATTGCACAGATTCACAACTCTCTGGGTGAAAAAGGTTTTCCTCATCTCAGTCCTAAATGGCCTACCCCTTATTTGTAAACTGTGACCCCCTGGTTCTGGACTCCCCCAACATTTGGAACATTTTTCCTGCATCTAGACTGTCGAATCCCTTAAGAATTTTATATGTTTCTATCAGATCCCCTCTCATCCTAAATTCCAGTGAATACAAGCCCAGTGGACGCATTTCTTTCTAAGGGGTGGCACAGTGGCGTAGCTGGCTCGAAGGGCCGAATGGCCTATTCCTGCACCTATTTTTCATGTTCCTATGTTTAAGAAGGAACTGCAGATGCTGGAAAATCGAAGGTAGACAAAAGTGCTGGAGAAACTCAGCGGGTGAGGCAGCATCTATGGAGCGAAGGAAATAGGCAACGTTTCGGGCCGAAACTATTGAACATGTTTACCACATGTTCAATAGTTTCATACAAGTCACTGTAGGCTGGAGATACCTGGTTTAGGACCGAGCTGCCATCAGGGTCGGTGACGATGTAGTTGGTGCCGTTGACAGGTAACCTCAAGTATGTTCTCACTGACCTGGCGAGGGGATTGTACAGGGTGACTGTGAACTGAAGGCAGAGAGAAGGGATAATAGAAACCTTGCTACAGCAGTAACACCAACCCCCCCCCCCCCCACCCCCACTTACACACTGTCCCTCAGCATCTGACCATAAAGCACCGTACCAATTTCCAAGTGCATCCAAGACGGTAAGAAATCGCAGAGAATTGTGGACGCAGCCAGACCATCGCACAAACCAACCTCCCCAGAGATGCTGCCTGTCCCGCTGAGTTACTCCAGCATTGACTCCATCTACACCTCACGCTGCCTCGGCAAGGCCAGCAGCATAATCAAGGACCAGTCTCACCCGACCACTCCATCTTCTCCCCTCTTCTCCATCAGGCAAAAGGTACAGAAGTGTGAAAACGCACACCTCCAGATTCAGGGACAGTTTCTTCCCAGCTGTTATCAGGCACCTTAACCATCCTACCACAACCAGAGAGCAGTGCTGAACTACTATCTACCTCACTGGAGACCCCTCGGACTATCTTAGATTGGACTATACCTTGCATTAAACATTATTCAGGTTATTTGCTCTATCATGTATCTGTACACTGTGGACAGCTCCATGTGTTGTCTTTCTGTTGACCAGTTAGCACGCAACAAAATCTTTTCACTGTACCTCAGTACACGTGGCAATGAACCAAACTCAATCCAATGTTGGCATCATCGTTGACCCCAAGGTGAGGTTTGCAGTGATATCCATGCCTGTCCCATTCCCCAAATCTTCCCCTGCCTCAGGTCATCAGTGGCTAAACTCATTCCCACCCTTATTACCGATGATCCAATGGGTGGCGCCATCAGCGATGGCAGCCTCGCCAACGGTCTGTCTGTCTTTTCATCTTTTTTGTTATTTTTAGTGTGTTTTTTAAAGTTTGTGTTAATGTTCTGTGGCTTGTTAATGTGGAGGGTGGGTGGGTGGGGGAGGGGGGGGGGGGGGTCGGGGGAAACTTTTTTCCAATCTCTTACCTTGCAGGAGATGCAATTGTTTTCCGGATCGTATCTCCAGTCAGGGTGGAAAACCGGGGGGGGGGGGGGGGCAGAGGGGACATGCCCCCTCCCCCCCATGTCTTGAGAGGTGGGGACATCCCCCCCAAGTTTTTGTGATCCGTATTTTAAAATCTCCGCTTTCGGCGAGACAGTAGGGTGGGACTGATGATCGAGGGCGCGATGATTGGAGGAGGGAGGAGTGGGGGGGGGGGGCGGGTGGGACTGAGGATAGAGCGCGGCGATTGGAGGAGGGACAGACCTGCGCCTCATCCGCAGGCAGGATCGATCCCGGCCGGGTCTCCGGCGCTGTCCCGAGTGCCCCCCCCCCTCCCCCATGGGTGGCCAGAGAGGTCGGGAGTCAGACGCGAGCTATACCCCCAGGCCCACAGCCAGCGCAGAGAAACAGCGCTAAACCCAGCTCACTCTGCCTGTCCCACCAGGTGAACCTGCCTGGGCTTGCGGGAAATATGGCCAGCGCGGAGAAGCAGCGCTAGTATCCCATCAGTCCAGGCAGGGCTGTAGTTAACCCGGTGAGACAGGCAGAGTTGAGCTGCATTTAGCGCTGGATTGAGCCTCCGAAGCCTCGAGCGCGCGTGTGTGTGTGAGTGTGCGCATGCGCGCGCGGCGCCAAGAAATTGTGTCCCCCCGTCCCCTCCATGTTTGATAGCGAGTTCCGCTCTTGTCTCCAGTCGCTCATGGAGCTGGAAGCCATGCTCGAGACTGACTTTGAGCCCCACCAGCATCTGCAGTCCCTTCCAACACACCTTTTGCCTATGTTTTAGTTCATAAGTAATAGGAGCAGAATGAGGCCATTCTGCCCATCAAGTCCACTCCGCCATTCAATCATGGCTGGTCTATCTTTCCCTCTCAACCCCATTCTCCCTGCCTTCTCCCCATAACCCCAGACACCCGTACTAATCAATATGTCTCACATCCAATACCTCTCTGACCTGAAGCAACTGGTTTGCAAGGCAAGTAGGAGGAGGGTGGAAAGAGAACGCCATAGTGAGTTTGCAAAAAACAACTTACATTACTAATTTCTTCAATGTAAGGACATACACTGATGTTGAGATAGTTACAGAAGGCAAAGTCTTGCTTGGACTGACTGAGGTATGACAAAGCGTTACTGATCAGCACCTAGGAGCAAATAATGGCAGCCAATTAGCACAGGATCAACGGCCAACTCCATCCAATCTGAACATCGTGTGGCAACATAAGGAGGTTTCTAGTTTAGTTTAGAGATACAGCGTGGAAACAGGCCCTTCAGCCCACCGGGTCCGTGCCGACCAGCGATCCCCGCGCACTAACACTATCCTACACACACTAGGGACAATTTACATTTACCAGGCCAATTAACCTACAAACCTGGACGTCTTTGTAGTGTGGGAGGAAACCGAAGATCCGGAGAAAACACACGCGGTTACGGGGATAACGTGCAAACTCCGTACAGACAGCACCGGTGGTCAGGATGGAACCCGGGTCTCTGGCGCTGTAAGGCAGCAACTCTACCGCTGCGCCACCGTCCTTGTGCACATGGCAATAAACTCGACCTGACCAAACAACGTCCTTCATAGTCAGAAGGAGGCGGCCACGGCGGCGCAGCGGTAGAGTTGCTGCCTTACAGCGCCCAGAGACCCGGGTTCGATCCCGACTACGTGGGTTTTATCCGAGATCTTCCGTTTCCTCCCACACTCCAAAGACGTACAGGTTTGTAGGTTAATTGGCTTGGTGTAAATGTGTAAATTGTCCCTAGTGTGTGTAGGACAGAGTTAGTGTGCAGGGATCGCTGGTCGGCGCGGACTCGGCGGGCCCGTTTCCGCGCTGTATCTCTAAATCTAAAACTAAAGGAGACGTGGGACACGGGCGTGGAGTTGGGGCGAGCCGAAGGGGGCCGTACCTGGCAGCCGTCCCAGCCTTTGGCAAGTCTCTTGGCGTAGTCATTCGCGACGTGCTGCTGCTCCGTACCGGAGACGGCATCGTGGTGCTGGGCGACCCCCATCGCCCGCTCTAAACACAAACACAACCTTAGCTCCAGGGCGATCGCACAACAGTCATCATTCAGCTGCCACAATGGAGCAGGCAGCCAGAGACCACAACGCTGACATTATTTGGAGCCAAAAGCCAAGAGTTCCACACAGCCTCTGTGAGTTCAGTCTTATGCACCTCAGTTTGAAGTAATTGCCTCCTTATCGAGAGAGACTTGGATAGAGCGGGTGTGGAGAGGATGTTTCCACTAGTGGGAGAGTCTAGGACCAGAGGGCACGGCCTCAGAATTAACGTTCTTATAAAATAAATAGACGTTCTTTTAGGAAGGAGATGAGGAATTTCTTTAATCAGAGGGTGGTGAATCTGTGGAACTCTTTGCCACAGACGGCTGTGGAGGCCATGTCAATGGATATATTTAAGGCAGAGATAGATAGATTCTTGATTAGCACGGGTGCCAGAGGTTATGACTGGCCAATTTTTGTGCCTCCACCACAGTGATGAATGCTGTGTGGATGTTTATGTTAAATTTGTATTGTGTTTTTGTGTGTTCATTTTCATTGTATCGCTGCTGGCAAATTCATTTCACTTGCACATTATGTGCAATGTGACGAATAAAACATATTGAATCATTGATATTGATATTGATGGGGAGAAGGCAGGAGAATGGGTTAGGAGGGAGAGATAGATCAGTCATGACTGAATGGCTGAATAGACTTGATGGGCCAAATGGCCTAATTCTACTCCTCTTCCTTATGTCCTCTGTGAGGCCAGTACTATGCATCCCAGTTTAAAATAATTACCTCTTAGAGAGAAAGGCCAGGATGTGGAGAGGATGTTTCCACCAGTGGGAGAGTCTAGGACCAGAGGGCACAGCCTCAGAATTAAAGGACGTTCTTTTCGGAAGGAGATGAGGAGGAATTTCTTTAGTCAGAGGGTGGTGAATCTGTGGAATTCATTGCCACAGTAGGCTGTGGAGGCCGAGTCAATGGATATTTTTAAGGTGGAGATGGACAGATTTTTAATTAGTACGGGTGTCAGGGGTTATGGGGAGAAGGCTGGAGAATGAGGTTAGGAGTGAGAGATAGATCAGTCATGATTGAATGGCTGAATAGACTTGATGGGCTGAATGGCCTAATTCTACTCCTAGGAAAGATGGATCAGCCACGATTGAAGGGCAGAGTAGATTTGTCGGGCTGAATGGCCTTATTCTGCTCCTTTCACTTAGGAACATCTTGCTAACTGAGTGGCAACCTTTTCACACCGAGGATGGTGTGGGGTGGCACGGCGGCAGAGCTGCATAAAATCACGAGGGGAATAGATAGGGTGAATGCACAGTCTTTTACCCAGAGTTGGGGCATCATGAACCAGAGGGGGGGTGGGAGATTGCAACCTTCACGTGGTCCACCCTGTATCGACGAATGCAATCAACCTGGCGTGCACAACAGAAGATCAAACAGAACAAGTTGTCTTACAACTTTAGGCTGTGCACGCCATACGCAAGAAGAAGAATTTGAACCAGAGCACATGGCTTAAAGTTAGAAGGGGCAAGAATTACTTGGCACTTGAGGGACGACATTTTCACACAGAGGGTGGTGGGTATGTGGAACAAGCTGGCAGAGAAGGTAATTGAGTGAGGTGTTACAATAACATTTGGACAAGTAGATGGATAGGAAAGGTTTGGAGAGAGATGGGCCAAATGGGACACATGTAGATGGGACACCTTTGGGCGGCAGGGGCCGAAGGGCCTGTTTCCGTGCAGCGTGACTCTATAAACACAGGTGAACATTGTACCGGTTACTCACTCAGTACGGCACTGTTGCCTTCACCGTAAGGGCCGTGGCGAGCTGGTGCAGATGCCAGGACCTCCAGCTGATTGCAGACCTGTGAAGGAAAGACATGTCACAGAGCGATACAGTGTGGAAACAGGCCCTTCGGCCCAACTCGCCCACACCGGCCAACATGTCCCAGCAACATGTCCCACCCTACCCGCTTTTGGTCCATATCCCTCCAAACCTGTCCTATCCATGTACCTGTCTAACTGTTTCTTAAACGTTGGGATAGTCCCAGCCTCAACTACCCATTCTTGCTATTGAGGGAGTGCAGCGTAAGGTTTACAAGGTTAATTCCCGGGATTGGCGGGACTGTCATATGCTGAGAGAATGGAGCGGCTGGGCTTGTATACTATGGAGTTTAGAAGGATGAGAGGGGATCTTATTGAAACATATAAGATTGTTAAGGGTTTGGACACGCTAGTAGGGAAACATGTTCCCGATGTTGGGGGAGTCCAGAACCAGGGCCACAGTTTAAGAATAAGGGGTAAGCCATTTAGAACGGAGAGGAAACACTTTTTCTCACAGAGAGTGGTGAGTCTGTGGAATTCTCTGCCTCAGCGGGTGGTGGAGGCCGGTTCTCTGGATACTTTCAAGAGAGAGCTAGATAGGGCTCTTAAAAATAGCGGAGTCAGGGGATATGGGGAGAAGGCAGGAACGGGGTACTGCCAGCACCGGCATTCAATGTGATCATGGCTGATCATCCCCAATCAGTACCCCGTTCCTGCCTTCTCCCCATATCCCCTGACTCCGCTATCTTTAAGAGCCCTATCTAGCTCCCTCTTGAAAGCATCCAGAGAACCTGCCTCCACCGCCCTCTGAGGCAGAGAATTCCACAGACTCACAACTCTCTGTGAGAAAAAAGTGTTTCCCTCGTCTCCGTTCTAAATGGCTTACTCCTTATTCTTAAACTGTGGCCCCTGGTCCTGGACTCCCCCAACATCGGGAACATGTTTCCTGCCTCTAGCGTGTCCAAACCCTTAACAATCTTATATGTTCATCGCGTGGGCCTGGGTGCTGGAACGTGGGTTACACTGCATACA
This sequence comes from Malacoraja senta, assembly GCA_038087875.1. NCBI lineage: Eukaryota > Metazoa > Chordata > Chondrichthyes > Rajiformes > Rajidae > Malacoraja > Malacoraja senta. Next base: position 3,299,071 of record CM075992.1, read on the forward strand.
AACAAGTCCAACCCACTTGTAGGAAGTTGTTGCTCATCCTCTCGTAGCGTTTCAGAGCCGGTCGGCTGGTGTAGAACCCCGTCCAGAACTGATAGGGGCCATCGGCGTAGGGGAAGAAATCATCGGTCTTCACCGACCTGTGGACAGAGAGAGCAAGACTGCAGTTATACTGATCGACCTCATTGGGGACCCCCGGACTACCTTTAATGTATTTCAATGTAGAATATATCACTGAATACAGTCGGCACAGTGGTAGAGTTGCCGCCTTCTCTGCCTCAGAGGGCGGTGGAGGCAGGTTCTCTGGATGCTTTCAAGAGAGAGCTAGATAGGGCTCTCAAAGATAGCGGAGTCAGGAGATATGGGGAGAAGGCAGGAACGGGGTACTGATTGGGGATGATCAGCCATGATCACATTGAATAGCAGTGCTGGCTCGAAGGGCCAAATGGCCTACTCCTGCACCTATTGTCTATTGTCTACTTGCCTTACAGCGCTTGCAGCGCCAGAGACCCAGGTTCGATCCCGACTACGGGTGCTGCCTGTTCCGAGTTTGTACCTTCTCCCCGTGGGTTTCTCCAAGATCTACGGTTTCCTCCCACACTCCAAAGACGTACAGGTTTGTCGGTTAATTGGCTTGGTAAAAATGTAAAAATTGTCCCCAATGTGTGTAGGATAGCATTAATTTGTAGGGTTTGTTTAAGAAGGAACTGCAGATGCTGGAAATATCGAAGGTGGACAAAAGTGCTGGAGAAACTCAGCGGGTGAGGCAGCATCTATGGAGCGAAGGAAATAGGTGACGTTTTGGGTCGAAACCCTTAATATGTGGGGGATCGCTGGTCGGCAGGGACCCGGTGGGCCGAAGGGCCTGTTTCAGCGCTGTATCTCTAAAACTTAAACTAAAACAGCCAAGGTTGAGATAGATGGATTGTTATTGAGGCTACTATTGAGAATCATCAGGAAAGTATTGAGGCCAAAATCAGATCACCCATGATCTTACTGAAGAGTCGAGCGGGCTGAAGGGGCTACCCAACTTGCTATGATAACCCAATCTCTAACTTTGGTTCTGAAGAAGGGTCTCGACCTGAAACGTCACCTATTCCTTCGCTCCATAGATGCTGCCTCACCCGCTGAGTTTCTCCAGCATTTTTGTCTACATTCGATTTTCCAGCATCTGCAGGTCCTTCTTCAACATTTACCTTTGGTTCTAGCTTCAAGGAAGGCACACTTTATACACTGAGATCAGGCAATTGAGCCATCCTACCAACAACCAGAGAGCAATCATGAACTATCTCATTGGAGACCCTGGGACTTCACTGGACTTTCTCGTACTCTAAACATTATTCCTTTTATCCTGTATCTGAACACTGTGGAAGGCTCGATTGTAATCATGTATTGTCTTTCCGCTGACAGGATAGCACGCAACAAAAGCTTTTCACTGCGCCTCGTTACTGGTGACAATAAACTGAACTGAACTGAAACAGGGAGTGAGAGGAGGAGAGAGGATATGACAGTGCAAGACTCACCAGGTGAGGTTGGCCTTGTTTAACTGGTACAGGTAGCAGGAAGGGGTGGAGTAGAACACATTGACATCACTCCCTAAGGTCTGCTGCTTATAAACAAAGAGAGACGCTTCAGAGAATGCATCCATTCAACGTTCAATGTCAAATCCGTCCACACTCAGCTCACCAGCTGCCCAAGTCCCCCCTCCACCCCTCCATCCCCCACCCTCACCTGTATCCACCTGACACGCTTGTAGAAACAAGGAACTGCCGTTACATAAGGGATCACTCTCACACATTTTCCCTGCAAGTTAAAACCTTCTTTCGTTTAGTTTCATTTAGAGTCACAGCGCGGAAACATGCTCTTCGGCCCAACTTGTCCGCGCCGACCAACGATCCCGCACACTCACACAATAGGGTCAATTTACAATGATACCAAGCCTGTGTGTATGAAATGGGCCAGATGATGCCATTGGGATGACTGGCTTTTGGCAAAGAGTGAAAAACAACTCCATATTTGGAGGTGGCTGATGGTTCCTGGTACATTACCTCATGCAATTGGTATTAAGTCTGTAGGTATATTAACCCAGTTTTCTGGTATTTCTGTGTGTGTGCTGCTGGAGTATTCAGACGTAAAACTGTTGCCTCTGGGTCTCTAGGTCACACCCGTCAGACGTAAATTAAAGCTTTGTATGGTCTTAGAATTTGTACTTTGTCTATCTTTAAAGTGAACTTTTTCATGTAGGACAGTGTTGGTGGTCGGCACGGACTTGGTGAGCCGAAAGGCCTGTTTCTGCGCTGTATCTCTAAATGAAAGCTAACTAAAGAAGATTTAAATTGCAGGGAACATGTGTAAGGGGAATCCCTTATGTATAGGTTAATTGGCTTGGTATAATTGTAAGTTGTCCCTAGTGTGTGTAGGACAGTGTTATAGGTGTGTGGGGATCGCTGGCCGGCATGGACTCGATGGGCCGAAGGGCCTGTTTTCCCACTCTGGGTCTCTAAACTAAACTTTTTTCTTTTTTGAATTTATTTTATTAGAAGCAATTGTACAAGGATAAGGCGACATGACCGTTATACAATTATTGTACAGCTTCATTTTTAACATTGAAACCTAAATTTTAAAAAAAAGGAAAAAATAAAAGAGAAAAAAAGAAGAGAATGAAGAAAGAGAAATAAGAGAAAGCAGGAAAAGACCCCTAAGCTACCAAAGAAATGCAAGAGAAAAGAAAAGAAATAAGAAAAGAGACAATGGAGATATACCCCCCCCCCCCCACCCCCCCCCCCCCCCCCATCCCTGGCATCAGGTTTAAATTTGTGTTTAACCAATCTGTTGTTGCAAAAATTCAGTAAAAGGCCACCATGTCTTGAGAAATTGATCTGCTTTTTCCACCAACACAAGCCGAATGTTTTCTAAATGTGGTGGTCTCTAAACCAAACTAAAGAACGGGTGGCTAAACACGCAAACGCACGGGAATTGCGCAGAAACCGTACCGCGCCGTTGAACGTATTTGATGAGCTTATCCAGGTTCTTGTACCACATGTTGGCGTCTTGGTACTGGAAATCCGATCCCATGGTCATGATGATGTGGTTGGTTTTGTAATGCTTTGCCTTGAGGTGCAGGAGAGAAATACTCCGTTAAAACAACGCAATCACAATCACATCCACCGCACCGCGAACCCCAGGGAGTTAGTTGTAGATCTGACTGGGACCGCCGAGAATAACCGGGGTCATAATGTCACAGGTGATAGGAGAAGAATTAGGCCATTCGGCCCATCAAGTCTACTCCGCCTTTCAACCATGGCTGATCTATCTCTCCCTCCTAACCCTAACCCTATTTTTGGTTTGGTTTAGAGATACAGTGCGGAAACAGGCCCTCCGGGTCTGTGGCAACCAGCGATCCCCGCATATTAACACTATCCTATACCCAACTAGGGACAATTTTACCATTTACCAGCCAAATTAACCCGCACGTCTATGGAGTGTGGGAGGAAACCGAAGATCTCAGCGAAAACCCACGCAGGGTCACGGGGAGAAGGTACAAACTTCGTACAGGCAGCACCCGTAGTCAGATCCCGGGTCTTCTGGCGCTGCATTCGCTGTAAGGCAGCAACTCTACCGCTGCGCACCGTAACGCCTCCTGCCTTCTCCCCACAACCCGTACTAAATCAAGAATCTATCTATCCCTGCCTTAAAAATATTCACTGACTTGGCCTCCGCAGCCTTCTGTGGCAAAGAATTCCACAGATTCACCAGCCTCTGACTAAAGAAATTCCTCCTCATCTCCTTCCGAGACCCAAAAGGTCACCCATTCCTTCTCTCCATAGATGCTGCCTCACCCTCTGTAAGGCCCCATGTACTCCATCACGGACCTTGCGACTCACCTGATCGTGCGCAGTCCCCAGGAAGTACGACACTATATCGTCCACATTGTACTCGTCCAGGTCTTTATCATCCTTGATGGGTTCGTCGGAACAAAGCACGTCCCAGCACAGCATCAAGGGAGGGTTGTATCCGTTGGGGAGAACGCCTGCGGGGACACAGTAATAAAACGTTGGCGGAAACGTTCGGGTTGAATCTCCTGACCCGGGTCTCCTGCGCTGTGAGGCAGCAACTCTACCGCTGATCCACCGCGCCGCACCGCATTCTCCCCTATTGCATTCCCCCCCATATTCCCGTCCATTTCCCCCATATTCTTTTGGGAGTGCGGGAGAAAACAGGAGATCCCGGAGAAAACTCACACGGGTCACGGGGAGAAGGTACAAACTCCGGAGCCAGGGTCGAACCGTGTCCCTGGCACCGTAAGGGCAGCAACTCTACCGCTGTGCCACCGTGCTACCCTAATGTTCAATGCCGCCGTGCTTGCAAGATACATAGAAAAATAGGTGCAGGAGAAGGCCATTCGGCCCTTCGAGCCAGCACCGCCATTCAATATGATCATGGCTGATCATCCACAATCAGTACCCCGTTCCTGCCTTCTCCCCATATCCCTCGATTCCTTTTGCCCCAAGAGAGAAATCTAAGGGGCCTGTCCCACTTTCCGACCTTTTTACTCGTGGACATTAACATCAGGCTAGAAAAACGCCCCGACCTACTTGATGCCACGAGTACCTACGACTAGCATCACGGCCTGCTACGACCTACCTACGACCTCCTACGACCTTGCTGTGAGTATGAGTGAGGGACAAACTCGGCAGAGGTCGTGAATTAGGTGGTGAAAGTGGGACAGGCCCGTAACTCTCTCTTGAATACATCGTTTTCGGAGGCAGACAAACAAAGAACGTCTTTCCCAACCTGTAAACAAGTCGGCGCTGGGCTGCGGGAGACTGCCGCTTCCTCTCCACACCAGTTCCATTTCCCGGCTATATTCTCTTGCGCTCTTGTCCTGATAATCGAGACGGCCGAAGAAAAAACCATCGAACCCCATCTGCAAGGAGAGGACCAAGTGATGACCATCAGAGAACTGCAGATACTCAAATCCGAAACATAAATAGCCAGTGGGTCAGTCGGAATCGTGGATGGAGAAAGCGAGTTAATGATATGATCAGTACTTACAAGTTATAGGAGCAGAATGAGGCCATTCGGCCCATCAGGTCCACTCCGCCATTCAATCATGGCTGATCACCGCCTCCTAATGCCATTCCCCTGCCTTCTCCTCATAACCCTCGACACCCGTTCCAATCAAGAATCTGTCTATCTCTGCCTTAAAAATATCCCCTGACTCGGCTTCCACAGCTCTCTGTGGCAATGAGTTCCACAGATTAACTACCCTCTGACTAAAGATCCCTGAAGAAGAGTCTTGTCCTGAAACGTCACCTATCCATGTTCACCAGAGATGCTGCCTGACCCGCTGAGTTACTCCAGCACTCTGTGAAACGTCACCTATCCATGTTCTCCACAGATGCTGCCTGACCCGCTGAGTTACTCCAGCACTCTGTGAAACGTCACCTATCCATGTTCTCCAGAGATGCTGCCTGACCCGCCTGAGTTACTCCAGCACTTTGTGCCCTTTTGTGCAAACCAGCATCTGCGGTTCCTTGTTTCTACGAAATAGACTGCCTGCTAGCTGTAGAAGCAGGAACTGCAGTTGCTGGTTTCCAATAAAAGACAATTAACCTACAAACCCGTAAGTATTATCTTTGTTTGGACACAATGAGAAACATCAACTGATATCCAGGGCTGTTCTTCAATTCCTGCAAGTTACAGGACTGTATGTAAGAATTTAGTTCAAACTTAGACCTGTGGAGGGCAGTAATAGCTTAGCAGCGTCTACACTGCCGGAATCCTACAAGAAGAAGAAGTAGAACCCGTAAGTCTTTGGAGTGTGGGAGGAAACTGGAGATCCCGGAGAAAACCCACGCGGTCACGGGGAGAACGTGCAAACTACACACAGGCAGGCAGCCGAGGTCAGGATCGAACCAGGGTCTCTGGAGCCGTGAGGTAGTGGCTCTACTAGCTGCCCCACTGTGCCGCCCTGGATGGGTGCATGAAACCTGGGAACACACTGTAGATATATTTGTTGCAAATATATATATATATATATATATACACACACACACACATATGTATATATATATATATACACACACACACACGTATATAAATATATATATATATATACACACACACACACACACACACACGGATATATATATACACACACACACACGTGTATATATATATACACACACACACACACACGTATATATATACACACACACACACACACACACACACAGATATATATATATACACACACACACACACACACACGTATATATATATATATATATATATATATATATATATATACACACACACACACACACACACATATATATACATACACCAGTGTGCTATGAAATTCCTTGTTCACACAAAGCTTCCAGAGTAAACAGTACAAGACAGATAACAAGGACAGAGCATACACCATAAGAACATTTTGATTTAGTTTAGTTTAGCTTAGAGATAGTTTGGATTAGTTTGGAAATAGGCCCTTCAGCTCACCAAATCTGCACCGATCAGCAACCATCCCGTACACTAGTTCTATCCTGCACACTAGGGGCAATTTACAGAAGCCAATTAACCTACCGGTACTTAGATAGAACTCTAGGGATTTGCGGAATCAAGGGATATGGGGAGAAGGCAGACACGGGTTACTGATTATGGATGATCAGCCATGATCACAATGAATGGCGGTGCTGGCTCAAAGGGCCGTGTGGCCTCCTCCTGCACCTATTGTCTATGTTTCTACAAACCTGCACGTGTTAGGGATGTGGGAGGAAACCGGAGCATCCGGAGAAAAGCCCCAGGGAGAACGTACAAACTCTGTACAGACAGCACTCGTGGCCAGGAATGAACCCGGGTCTCTGGCACTGTGAGGCAGCAACTCTACCACTGCACCACCCGGTTTAGGGATTTATGAACACAGTCACACACTACAGTGGAATGATCAAGACAAATCTGGAGGTGCTGGCGGTCCGTGGTGGAGGTGGAGGTGTGTGTGTGTTTTTGGTTTTTAACGGCGTTGATCGGAGTTCGAAGCCGGCGGTCCTACCTGTGCAAAGAGGGACGCCTGCTCCCTGGAGTGACCAAAGGGGTCGATGTGCCAGGCCACGCGCGGACGGCCACACTCTCCAAACGTGTCGTTGAGGAACTGGAAGCCCAGGGTCATCTGGTCGATGATGGAGCTGTAGTGTGTGGTTGCCTCGTCGTTCATACACCAGCCTCCATTCACAAACTCCAGCCGACCTGCAGGAGCCAGGCAGGCAGGTAATGGTCAGAGCCAGCACAGTCCCAGAACACTCATACTGCTTAGTTTATTCTCATGTGTACAGTACAGATACTCTACTCTAGACTAGTATCTCTGCACTAAACTAACTTCAGACAATAGACAATAGGTGCAGGAGTAGGTCATTCGGCCTTTGAGCCAGCACCGCCATTCAATGTGATCACGGCTGATCATCCCCAATCAGTACCCCATTCCTGCCTTCTCCCCATTTCCCCTGACACCGCTATTTTTAAGAGCCCTATCTAGCTCTCTCTTGAAAGCATCCAGAGAACCGGCCTCCACCGCCCTCTGAGGCAGAGAATTCCACAGACTCACCACTCTCTGTGAGAAAAAGTGTTTCCTCGTCTCTGTTCTAAATGGCTTACTCCTTATTCTTAAACTGTGTGGCCCCTGGTTCTGGACTGTTTAGCTTATTGTCACATGTACCAAGGTACAGTGAAGTGTGTAAGAAAGAACTGCAGATGCTGGTTTAAATCGAATGTAGACACAAAATGCTGGAGTAACTCAGCGGGTGAGGCAGCATCTCTAGTGATAAGGAACGGGTGACGTTTCGGGTCGAGACCCTTTTTCAGACCGATGTCTGGGGAGGGGGCGGGACAGAGATAGAATGTAGGCGGAGACAGTAAGACTAGTGGGAGAACTGGGAAGGGGGAGGGGGTGGAGAGAGAAAGGTACAGAGAAAAGCTTTTGTTGCGTGCTAACCAGTCAGCAGAAAGACAATACATGATTACAATCGAGCTGTCCACAATGTACAGATACATGATATGGGAATAACGTTTACTTCAAGATAAAGGCAGTAAAGTCCGATCAAAGATAGTTTGAGGTCACCAATGAAGTAGATAGTAGTTCAGGACTGCTCTTTACTTGCTTGAACTAGAGCAGAATTAAGCCATTCGGCCCATCAAGTCTACTCCACCATTCAATCCTTGCTGATCTATCTTTCCCTCTCAACCCTATTCTCCTGCCTTCTCCCCATAACCCCTGACACCCGTACTAATCTGTCAATCTCCGCCTTAAAAATATCCATTGCCTTGACCTCCACAGCCTTCTGTGGCAAAGAATTCCACAAATTCCTCCTCATCTCCTTCCTAACGGAACGTCCTTTTATTCTGAGGCTATGGCCTCCTTGACTCTCCCACTAGTGGAAACATCCTCTCCACATCCACTCTATCCAGGCCTTTCACTATTCGGTAAGTTTCAATGAGGTCGCCCCTCATCCTTCTAAACTCCAGCGAGTACGGGCCCAGTGCGGTCAAAAGGCGGAGATTGACAGATTCTTGATTGGTAAGTGTGTCAGGGAGAACCAGAGATGATAACCATAATGGTGCCTTTCAATGGCGTCCCCACCCAAGATCTCGGCGTGGTTTCATCGAGACGATTTCACGCTACCTTCGTTGACCAGCTGTGTCACCACTTTCTTCATGGCCTCCGTCTGCTGCTTCCACCAGCGATAGAAGAAGGCGATCTCCACGTAGATGAAGCGCTTGGCGGGGTCAGCCTGCAGCTGGTCGATGACAGAGTCCAGGATGTACTGCACGCCAGCTCGCTGAATCTCCATCCTGCCTGACAGAAAGAAGCAAGCAACCATTCCTGAAACGTCCCTGGAAATATTACACCCACACCCAGGGACTAGAACTACACCATACCATAGAACTTTATTCATCCCAGGAGGAAAATTGGTCTGCCAACAGTCAGAAAACACAAGATGTGCTGGAGTAACTCAGCGGGTCAGGCAGCAGCATCTCTGGAGAACATCGATGGTCGGCACGGACTCGGTGGGCCGAAGGGCCTGTTTCATCATATTCATCACAATAATACTTTATTAGCCAAGTATAGAATAGAATGCCTTATTGTCATTCAAACAGCTTGGTTTGAACGAAATTGCATTTTCTACAGTCTATCATTACAAAAAAAACCAAGACCCAAACTTAACACACTTTACACAAACATCCATCACAGTGAATCTCCAACACCTCCTCACTGTGATGGAAAGCAAAAGTCTTATCTCTTCCCTTTGTTCTTCTCCCGCGGTCCAGCAGTCCAACTGCAGCGTCGAGGCGAACTGGGGCTCCCGATGTTAAAGCCCCCGGCGGGCGATGGTAAATCCCGTGGCCCTTAAGCCGTTTTAAGACCGTTAAGTATGTTTTGCAACATAAGTAAGTAAGTTTATTGGCCAAGTATTCACATACAAGGAATTTGCCTTGGTGCTCCGCCCACAAGTGACAACATGACATACAGTGACAGTTACGAATGACTCGGAAAACACTAAACATTAACAATAATAAAACATTAATGATAAAACACCATTGATCAAACATGTGAACCAACGCGCTGTATCTCTGAACTAAAGTAACAAGTAGGTAACGAACGTAAATATAATCACCTCCATAATAGTACTGGTCAACGGTCTTCAGCCAGCCCACGTCATCATGAGTGTGGGGCACCAGGTGAACATTCAGCATCTTGGGATTAACAGCAGGACAGGCCTGTGGAGAAGAGAACACTTGAACACCCGGCATAGTGCACAGCACAGGAACGGGCCCTTCAGCCCACGATGTTTGTGCCGAACATGATGCCAAGTTAAACATAGAAACATAGACAATAGGTGCAGGAGTAGGCCATTCGGCCCTTCGAGCCTGCACCGCCATTCAATATGATCATGGCTGATCATCCAACTCAGTATCCCATCCCTGCCTTCTCTCCATACCCCCTGATCCCTTTAACCACAAGGGCCACATCTAACTCCCTCTTAAATATAGCCAATGAACTGGCCTCAACTACCTTCTGTGGCAGAGAATTCCACAGATTCACCACTCTCTGTGTGAAAAATGTTTTTCTCATCTCGGTCCTAAAAGACTTCCCCCTTATCCTTAAACTGTGACCCCTTGCTCTGGACTTCCCCAACATCGGGAACAATCTTCCTGCAGACCTCATCTACCTGTACATGATCCATATCCCGCAATTCCCTGCATTTCCACGTGCCTATCTAAAACCCTACTATTGCACCTGCCTCCCTGATCTTAAACCTTTGCCATCCCAATTTATCTTTTCCTGGGAAAAAGACCGGATGCATTCAACCGATCTTGCCCCCTCATGATACGGCCAGCACACAAGGCTCAAGGTGGAAGCAAATCCACACTCAGGAGGAAGGGTCCCAACCTGAATCGTCACCGATCCACCTTCTCCGGAGATGCTGTCTGACCCTCCGAGTTACTCCAGCACTTTGTGTCCTCGTGTGTAAACCAGCAGCTACAGTTTCTTGTTTGTACATATAGACCCTTAGCTGTTCATTCTGAACTGATAGGAGGTAGACTCCTTGATTACCCGCGTTCTCCAGAAAGGGAGGTGGGAGCCTCATTCAGTGCCTGACCATTTGGGCCGCACAGTGGGACAGCGGTAGAGCTACAGTCTTACAACACCAGATCCTGGTTCAATCCTGACTACGGGTGCTTGTATGTGTGGAGTTTGGACGTTCCCCCCATGACCTGCGTGGGTTTTCTCCGAGATCTTCCGTTTCTTCCCACACTCCAAAGACGTACAGATTTGCAGGCTCATTGGCTTGGTATTAATGCAAATTGTCCCTAGTGAGTGTGTAGGGTAGTGTTAGTGTGCAGGGGTCGCTGGTCAGTGCGGACTCGGTGGGCCGAAGGGCCTGTTTCCACGCTGTATCTCTAAACTAAACTGAGAACAGAAGCTTCTACAAACACGTTGCAACTCTAAACAACCTCAAGGCCTCTCCAATTGTTTATTGATCCTGAATCTCGTGTTGTGTTGTCAGGAAGGTCACGAAGCCTTGAAACTTGGGGTGGGATCACCACCAGTGTTTGGGCACCGTGCCAGGGTGGCACAGCGCCAGAGACCCGGGTTCCATCCTGACCTCAGGTGCTGTCTGTACGGAGTTTGTACCTTCTCCCCATGACCCGTATGGGTTTTCTCCGGGATCTTCTGTTTCCTCCCACACTCCTAAGACGTGCAGGTTTGTAGGTTAATTGGCTTGGTGGAAATGTAAATTGCACTTTGCATCTCAAGACTCTGAACTTACACAGCTCACTTCCCTAAACTGGGCCCATCCAGACATTATTGCAACATTAAGAGGATATCCTGAACTAACTGAAATTATATTTCACATAGCAAAAATGAAAGTTACACACACACCAAAAAAATACTTCCTTCCAGAACCAGCTAAAGACTGCGGCACTCTGTTATACCACCTTTATGCCCCTTCATTCTCTTGATGTTTTGCATGCTGTCAACATTTGTACCCTTCATCTCCCTCTTCCCCTTTACTCAAACTCAGTTCAGTTTATTGTCTCGTGTGCCGAGGTGCAGTGAAAAGCTTTTTGTTGCGTGCTAACCAGTCAGCGGAAAGACAATACATGATTACAATCCATCCGTTTACAGTGTACAGATACCGTTGAAGTCACTAATATAGTTACTAATCTCTAATGGGTTAGTCATTAACATAGTTACTCAACTCCAAGGGTATAGAATCACTAATATAGCTACAAAAGTAATGGATTAGAGTCACTAGTTACTGAACTCTAAGGAGAGAGTTACTAATATATATGGTCACTAAACTCTCGGGGAGAGAGTCACTAACATAGTTACTGGACTTTAAGGAGAGAGTCACTAATATATATGGTCACTAAACTCTCTGGGAGAGACTCACTAATATAGTTACTGGACTCTAAGGAGAGAATCACTAATATATATGGTTACTAAACTCTCGGGGGGAGACTCACTAATATAGTTACTGGACTCTAACGGGAGAAAGAGAGTCACTAATAATGTAGGAAGGAACTGCAGATGCTGGTTTAAACCATAGACACAAAAAGCTGGAGTAACTCAGCGGGAGAAGCAGCATCTCTGGAGAGGAGTGGGTGATGTTTCGGGTCGAGACCCTAATATTGTCAGTCACTAATATAGATATATAGTTAGTCAACTCTCAGGGGATAGAGTTACAAGGAAGAACCCTCCCTCCCCCTCCTTGGGTGGAGACTCACCTGGTAGCCGCAGCTGGGGGTCGGTCCCCCATCTCCCAGTGTCCCGGGACAGAGGAGGCAGAGGAGGAGGCAGAGGAGGTGGGAGAGGAGAGGAGCGGTGCAGCCTCCACCTCCAGGAGCAGACATGGTCCAGAGTCATGTGACCCGCGGCCCCCCACGTGACCCGGGGAGTTTGCTACATTGCCGATCAGCTGCTACATTGGGGCTCCGCCTCTCCCCGCCGTAACAAACAAGTGGGCGTCACAAAGCGAGAACACCACCTTCATTTGTATAGCGCCTTCTTGCACCCCAGCCCACTGACCCCCCCCCCCCCCCACACACACACACACAGTGGCCACACAGAAGGAACTGCAGATGCTGCTTCACACACCGAAGATAGAACTTTATTTACCCCAGGAGGGAAATTGAACTCTCAAATAAAGAGGGAGTTAGATTTCCCCCTTGGGGTTAACGGAATCAAGGGATATGGGGGAGGAAGCAGGAACTGGGTACTGATTTTGGATGGTCAGCCATGATCACATTGAATGGCGGTGCTGGGTCGAATGGCAACGTTAGTACCTCCACCAATGTAAAACACTTTGGTCAACGAGAGTTTAAAAAAAAAAAGTACTGTAGAAATTAAAAGTGACTTGAAGTGACTTGACCCATTGTCTATGTTTCTATCAGATCGTAGACGGCCACAAAATGCTGGAGTGACTCAGCGGGACAGGCAGCATCTCTGGAGAGAAGGAATGGGTGACGTTTCGGGTTCAGACCAAAGATACTAGAGGAGCCTTTGGTTCAAACTGTATGAAGCCGGGATTAGACCTGAAACGTTACCCATTCCTTCTCTCCAGTGATGCTGCCTGTCCCGCTGAGTACTCCAGCATTCTGTGTCTATATCAGTGGCTACACACTGGTGGCAATAAAGTATCAAAGAACCATTAAAACATTGTGGCAACGCCAGGAAACCTACAAGCTCCCCTCACACACTTTTTTTTCTTTAACAAGAAGCTTTTTAATTCAATTGATCACAAATGGGGCGCAGCGGTAAAGTTGCTGCCTCACAGCGCCAGAGCCCCGGGTTCAATCCTGTCTCACAACAACACTGTCTGTACGGAGTCTGTACGTTCCCCCTGTGACTGGGTGGGTTTTCTCCGGGTACTCCTGTTAACTCACACACTCAAGATGTGCGGGTTGTAGGTTACCCTCCCCCCCCCCCCATAGAAACATAGAAAATAGGTACACGAGTAGGCCATTCGGCCCTTCAAGCCTGCACCACCATTCAATATGATCATGGCTGATCATCCAACTCAGTATCCTGTACCTGCCTTCTCTCCATACCCCCTGATCCCTTTAGCCACAAGGGCCACATCTAACTCCCTCTTAAATATAGCCAATGAACTGGCCTCAACTACCTTCTACGGCAGATTCACCACTCTCTGTGTGAAATTTTTCTCATCTCGGTCCTAAAAGACTCCCCCCTTATCCTTAAACTGTGACCCATTGTTCTGGACTTTCCCAACATCGGGAATAATCTTCCTGCATCTAGCCTGTCCAACCCCTTAAGAATCAGTCTGAAGAAGGGTTTCAGCCCGAAACGTTGCTTATTTCCTTCGCTCCATAGATGCTGCCTTGTCTACCTTCGATTTTCCAGCAGCTGCAGTTCCTTCTTAAACAACGGATTGTAGCTTAATTGGCTTCTTATAAATTATCCCTAGTGTGTAGGATAGAACTAGTGTATGGGGCGATTAATGGGCAGCGTGGACCGAAGGGCCTGTTTCCGCACTGTATCTCTTACAAACTAGAGGTGCAGTGCAGAAACGGGCCCTTCGGCCCGAGTCTGCACCGACCAGTGATCCCCAAACATTAACACTAGCCTGCACACACTAGGGACAATTTACATTTAAACCAAGTCAATTGACCTACAAATCTGTACGTCTTTGGAGTGAGAGAGGAAACCGGAGCACCCGGGTCACGGAGAATGTACAAACTCTGTACAGACAGCACCCGCAGTCAGGATCGAACCAGAACCAGGGGCCACAGTTCCAGAACCAGGGGCCAGTTTAAGAATAAGGAGTAAGCCATTTAGAACGGAGACGAGGAAACACTTTTTCTCGCAGAGAGTGGTGAATCTGTGGAATTTTCTGCCTCAGAGGGCGGTGGAGGCCGGTTCTCTGGATGCTTTCAAGAGAGCTAGATAGGGCTCCTAAAAATAGTGGAATCAGGGGATATGGGGAGAAGGCAGGAACGGGATACTGATTGGGGATGATCAGCCATGATCACATTGAATGGCAGTGCTGGCTCAAAGGGCCGATTGGCCTACTCCTGCACCTATTGGCTTTGAACCCTTACCTTTGGAGCAGTGAGGCAGCAATTCTACCGCCGTGCCGCCCAAGCTAGGGGAAGACAATAGCCAAGATTCAATATCCCAAAGATGCCACTACAAAATCTCTTGCTAAGCGACTAGAGAACCCCCCCCCCCACCCCTGCAGACAGGCCAAAGCAAACAAATAAGCCCACTGTATTGGCAAAAAGAAAGTTTATTAAAACACACTTTTTTGCATGCTGGTCATCACTACAATAGTACAGTATCTCGAGCATCAACTTACCCCTACAATCCCCAGGCCCCAGAAAGTTTGTCAAAATTACATGCATTGGGGTAAATTTAAATTTAATTTGTACATCGCACAGACCCAGTGTCACAACTTCCATTTTAAAAACTAATGCTCAGACGGTTTTTCATTATAAAACATTGCAATAAATTACTTCATGCCACTCGAAAGAAAAGCTTTGATGGGAATCATATAGTAAAAACAACGAGAATCTCATCTACATTTAGCAGCAAGGCAAGGGGATACAGTCAGCGGAGGGAGGAACTGCAGATGCTGGTTTGAACCGAAGATGGACACTAAAAGCTGGAGTAACTCAGCGGGACAGGCAGCATCTCTGGAGAGAAGGAATGGGTGATGTTTCAGTCGAGACTCTTCTTCAGACTGAGTCATGGGAAAGGAAAACTAGAGATGTAGATGGTGATAGAGATATCGATCAAATGAATGAAAGATATGCAAAAAAAGGATAAGGGAAACATATATTTAATTCATTGTTCTTTATCTCTCTACATTATCATGTATCGTCCATTTCCCTAATCCCTAACCAGTCTGAAGAAGGGTCTCGACCCAAAACGTCACCCATTCCTTCTCTCCAGAGATGCTGCCTGCCCTGCTGAGTAACTCCAGCATTTTGTGTCTATCTTCAGACACTGTTTCGCAATGGACATGTTTTGCTTCATCTGTGTCCCGGCTGGTGTACGAGACTGTCGCAGCAGCGGCAATGGGGCAATTAAAACTGTGATTGCAAGGGCCCAATGTACAAAGAATCATCAGACTCGTTCATAAACAAAGCCGCGCTCATCCAGCCCGAGTCGTTCCTCGTTTGAGTGGAGGATTCTCGCTGACAGGTTGGGCTGTAGGATCTTCTCAGGCGCGCAGTCGGTGCGATTCTGAAGCTGGGGGAAGTGCAAGGAGTCAAAGGATCAGAGGAAGACGCAATGAAACACCCAAGGCACACATGGAGGCACGTTGATCGGACATGCTGTGCTTCTGCTGCAGTCAAAACATGCAGCATTCCAGATTAAACCAGGGAAGTGCTATCGCAAGGATGCTGCAGGTCAAGGAGACTCGGTCAGACAAAGTAAACACAGTGAGGGAGGATGGTTATGTTTAACGGTTTTCCCTGCCTGTACATCAGGTTCAAGGTTAGCACATTGAAGCGGCAGCTACACATATTGAGGAGTGTGATTTAAGGCGGCACAGCGGTAGAGTTCCTGCGGCCTGTCCCACTTTCACGACCTCTGCCGAGTTTGCCCTTGACTCATACTCACAGCATGGTCGTCACGAGGTCGTAGGTAGGCTGTGATGCTAGTCGTAGGTACTCGTGGCATCAAGCACGTCGGGGCGTTTTTTCTAGCCGGATGAAAAATGTCCACGAGTAAAAAAAGGTCGTGAATTAGGTCGTGAAAGTGGGACAGGCCATACAACAGCGCCAGAGACCTGGGTTTGATCTTGACTGTCTGTACGGAGTTTGCACGTTCTCCCCATAACCACATTGGGTTTTTTCCCGGGTGCTCTGGTTTCCTCCCACACTGCTAAAACGTACAGGTTTATTGGTTTACCAGTCTGAAGAAGGGTCTCGACCTGAAACGTCACCCGTTCCTTCTCTCCAGAGATGCTGCCTGTCCCGCTGAGTTACTCTAGCTTTTCATGTCTATCTCAGGTTTGTTGGTTAATTAGCTTCAGTAGTCAATGCCTTCTATGTTCTGTTGTGCTGAAGCAAAGCAAGAATTTCATTGTCCTATCAGGGACACATGACAATAAACTCACTTGAACTTGAACTAAATTGTCCTGAGTGTGTAGGATTGAACTAGTGTACAGGTGATGGCTGGTCAGTGCGAACCCGGTGGGCCCAAGGGCCCATTTCCACACTACGTCCAAAGGTCTTAACTTAGCGGGTCAGGCAGCATCTCAGGAGAACTTGGATGGACAACATTTCAGGTCTGGACTCTTCTTCAGAAGGATTGGCGATGAGCTGAATGAATGGTGAGCAGCAGGTTGGATGGAAGAAGTGAAGAAAGGATAAGGTTGTTGAGCCACTGAAGGGTCAGACACACTCACCTTCGCTCCGGAATCACCCCCAAGGAATGGCACAACTCGTGGGAGGCGGGCAGGGAATACCTCCGCGAGCTGGCACCCCTTGGTTGGGCACCCTTGGGTGGTGGGCTTAGGGTGCCCAGAGGCCGGTGTGAATGAATGGTCCACCTGCCCATCCTGTGGCCAGCTAGAAGCGCAGATGGGCTTTCCTGATCTGGACCTAGAAATGTAAAGCATAAGTTCATAAGGAATAAGAGTAGAATTAGGCCATTCGGCCCATCAGGTCTACTCCGCCATACAATCATGGCTGATCTATCTCTCCCTCCTGACCCCATTCTCCTGCCTTCTCCCGATATGTTCCCGATGTTGGGGGAATCCAGAACCAGGGGCCACAGTTTAAGAATAAGGAGTAAGCCATTTAGAACGGAGACGAGGAAACACTTTTTCTCACAGAGAGTGGTGAGTCTGTGGAATTCTCTGCCTCAGAGGCAGGTTCTCTGGATGCTTTCAAGAGAGAGCTAGATAGGGCTCTTAAAGATAGCGGAGTCAGTAGATATGGAGAGAAGGCAGGAACGGGGTACTGATTGGGGATGATCAGCCATGATCACATTGAATGGCGGTGCTGGCTCGAAGGGCCAAATGGCCTACTCCTGCACCTAATAGTCTATTGTCCCCATAACCTCTGACACCCGTACTAATCAAGAATCTATCTATCTGCCTTAAAAATATCCTCTGACGTGGCCTCCACAGCCTTCTGAGGCAAAGAATTCCACAGATTCACCACAAAGAGATTTCTCTTCATCTCCTCCCTAAAAGAATGGCCTTTAATTCTGAGGCTGTGACTTTAGTCCAAGACTCTGCCACTAGTGGAAACATCCTCTCCACATCCACTCTATCCAACTTTAGTTTAGCAATAGACCCTTCGGTCCACCGAGTCCGCGCTGACCAGCGATCCCCACACTCTTGGATAGGATACACAGGGCTTGGATGGAGTGGATGTGGAGAGTATATCTTTGGGGTGTGGGAGGAAACCGAAGATCTCGGAGCAAAATAAGATCATTGAACCATTCATTCAATTCATTGGAGAAATCTAGGATTGAACCCGGCTCCCTGACGCTGTAAGGCAGCATCACTGACTCTGTGCCAGTGTGTGTTAATGAGAAGTAGGAAAGAACTGCAGAAGCTGGTTTAAATCAAAGGTGGACACAAAATGCTGGAGTAACTCAGCAGGACAGGCAGCGTCTCTGGAGAGAAGGAATGGGTGACGTTTCAGGTCAAGACCCTTCTTCAGACCGAGTCTCGACCCGAAACGTCACCCATTCCTTCTCTCCAGAGACGCTGCCTGCCCCGCTGAGTTACTCCAGCATTTTGCGTCTACCTTTGTGTTAATGAGAAATCCCACACAGAGCTAAGATCAAGCAAGGAAGTTTAAAAATAAGTATGCTGGAAATATAGAATTACTGGCAAAACCCAGGGTGGCATAGCAGTAGAGTTGCTGCCTCACAGCGCCAAAGACCCGGGTTCAATCCTGACCTCGGGTGCTGTCTGTACGGAGTTGGCACGTTCTACCCGCAAGTTTTCTCCCAGACTCCAAAAATGTGCAAGTTCGAAGGTTAATTGATGTCTGTAAATGGTAAACTGTCCCCAGTGTGTAGGAGGGAACTAGTGTACAGGTGGGCGTGGACCTGGTGTGCCAAAGGGCCAGTTTCCGCCGACACTGTATCTCGATGACACACAGACAGTTACTCACTAGCCATAGTACAAGCAGTGCGCAGCCTCAGTCTAGGTGTTGCTCTGCGCTCGCGAAACGGCGTCAGGTTAAAGAACTGCTCCTTTCTGAGTTGTGCGCGTTCCTCTTCAAACAAGTTTCTCTAAAGAAATAACACAAGTGGTTAGAGTGGCTGGTTTGGGTGGGAGGGAGGGGGGGGTGGGGAAGCGGGTGGAACTGGGCTTGAATTTCTGCAGCATCTCAATGGAATCAAAACTTCTGCTCAGTTTAGTTTATTGTCACGTGTACCGAGGAACAGCGAAAAACTTTTTGTTGCGTGCTAACCAGTCAGCGGAAATACAATATATGGTTACAATCGAGCCATTTACAGTGTATAGATACATGATAAGGCAATGACGTTTAGTGCAAGGTAAAGCTAGCAAAGTCCAATCAAGGATAGCCCGAGGGTCACCAATGAGGTAGATAGTAGTTCAGGACTGCTCTCTGGTTGTGGAAGGATGGTTCAGTTGCCTGATAACAGCTGGGAGGAAACTGTCCCTGAATCTGGAGGTGTGCGTTTTCCCACTTCTGTACCTTTTGCCCGATGGGAGAGGGGTGAAAAGGGAGTGGCCGGGGTGCGACTGGTCCTAGATTATGCTGCTGGCCTTGCCGAGGCAGGGCACTGGCGGGGCCTGGGGAGAGGTCTACAGCTCACCTCCCGACCCAGGCGAATAGCTGCCTCCGTGAATGATTCCCTCTCCGTCTTAAAGTTGGCTCTCTGCTCCTCAAACAGCTGCCGCTCCTTGTTGAACCATTCCATTTCCTCCAGCAAGTCGGGACCCTGGGCCAGATCTTCCTTCTCAATAGCCAGCTGGTCCTGGAGCAAGAAAACCACGTTGATGAAAAAAAAGTTTACAATTTTTTATTTTTTTTTAATTTAAGATTAAAATGTTTAGATCTGGCACTAATCCCAAATTTTGGAGATTTCAAATTTGTAGCTTAATTTGCCTCTTAAAAAAAGTGTAGTGAGCGGATCAGAAAGTGGGATAACATTGAACTACTGTGAACGGGTGATCGATGGTCGGCATGGATTTGGTGGGCCGAAGGGCCTGTTTCCTTCTGTACCTTTTGCCCGATGGGAGAGGGGTGAAAAGGGAGTGGCCGGGGTGCTAAACTTAGTTTAGTTTATAAACTAAACCAGAAGTATCCATCCAAGGAGGGAAGTATTGGACATTCAAGCAGCTGGAGAAGATCATGCATTCGAAGGGAAGAGACAGAGTGCTGGAGTAACTCAGCGGGTCAGGCAGCATCTGTGGAGAACATGGATAGGTGACGTTTCACAGAGTGCTGGAGTAACTCAGCGGGTCAGGCAGCATCTGTGGAGCGAAGGAAATGGGCAACCTTCCGGGCCGAAACCCTGAAGGAAATAGGCAACGTTTCGGGCCGAAACCCGGAAGGGTTTCGGGCCGAAACGTTGCCTATTTCCTTCGCTCCATAGATGCTGCCGGAACATGGATAGGTGACGTTTCACAGAGTGCTGGAGCAACTCAGCGGGTCAGGCAGCATCTCTGGAGAACATGGATAGGTGACGTTTCACAGAGTGCTGGAGACTGATTGCGGGGATGGGGGGGGGGGGGGGGGAGCTGGAAGAGATCATACATTCCCCGCTCACTCGTTCAAAGGGGAACCATGACCTTCACCCAAGCTCCTCCCTCTCAACTGGAACTTGGAGCAAGATCAGTGCCAACTGTGTAGGAAGGAACTGCAGACGCTGGTTTACACCGAAGATAGACACAAAATCATAAAGTGCTGGAGTAAACTCAGCGGGTCAAGCAGCATCTCTGGAGAGAAGGAATGGGAAAAACTCCACACAGGCAAGTCAAATCAAGAGAGTTTTATTGTCATGTGTCCCAGATAGGACAATGAAATTCTTGCTTGCTGCAGCACAGAGTATTGTAGGCATAAATACAGATCAGTTCAGTGTGTCCATATACCATAGAATATATATATACACACATAAATATACAGATAAAGTGCAATAGGCTGTTATCCTGGCAGCAGCCGAAGCCAGGATTGAACCTGGGTCTCCAGTGAAGAGAGGATGCAGGACTGCTCCAAGCTGGTGGCAGCGATGCCTCTGTCCCCACTTTCTTAGATGGGGGGGGGTAGTTTCTGGGTTGGGAGGTGCAGGTGAAGCAGGCTGTTATATTTCGGTGATGGTTCCCCCTGCAGCCACTGTATGTCAGTGGTGGAGAGGGTGACCATCTAGTCTGCAGTAGGTTTAGTTTAAAGATACAGCATGGAAACAGGCCCTTCCGTCAACCGAGTCCACACCGACCAGCGATCACCCGGTACAGTAGCACTATCCTACACACACTAGGGACAATTTATAATTTTACAGAAGCCAAATAACCCCATCAAACTTGTATGTCTAGATACTTGTGACAAGTAACATTGAACCATTGAGATACAAGATTGAAGCTCGCTAAACACAACTTGGGCAGTGGGTTGTTCTCTAGTCATCATTAGTTCACTTTAGTTTAGAGATACAGCGAGGAAACAGGCCCTTCAGCCCACCGAGTCCGTGCTGACCAGCAATAGGTGGCCGATTTAAAGGTCCGGGCCGCTGAGGATGTTCTCCCGTTTGCCGTCGAAGTTCCATCATTCCCAGCGAGAGGGCCTGAACATCGGGCCACCCGTAGCGGTGACTGTGGGGGGCTCGGGAGGCCCAGACCACGGGTGAACATCTGGGAAGATCAGCGAGGAGTTTGACTGGACTTTGGTTCCTTCCCTCACAGTGGGGAACTTTGGGGATGTGGTGTCGTGGACTTCTGTGTTTTGTGCTTTTTAAAACATTTTTATGACTGTCAGGAAAATCCATTTCATTGTCTCTTATGAGATAACGACAATAAATTGAATCCAACCCAATCCAATCCCCACACGTTAACACTATCCTACACACACTGGGGACAGTTTTACCGAGCCAAATAACCTACACGTCTTTGGAGTGTGGGAGGAAACCGGAGCACCTGGATGAAACCCACACGGTCACAGGGAGAATGCACAAACTCCGTACAGGCAGCACCCGTAGTCAGGATGGAACCCCAGGTCTCTGGCGCTGTGAGGCAGCAACTCTACCGCTGCACCACCGGGACTGAAAGCGGGGGTGAGCGCAGGTGGGAATGAGCTGGCATGGGCACGACGGGCTGAATGGCCTCCTCCTCCTCCTCTGCCGTGGCGGTGTGGGGCCAGGATTGTCTGGAGCTGGGGCTGGGGCTGGTACCTGGAGGACTTGCTGCTGCTCCCGGATGATCTGCTTGCTCTGCTCCAGCTCCAGCTTCAGCTTGGCCATCTCCTTGTCGTGGTCGGTGACGCTGACCGCGTGCCCGTCCTCCCTGCCGGCCGGCGACTTGCGGACACCTGAGGGGAGAAGTGGCCGAGTGGAGATTTGAGCTCAAGTGAAGGACTGGCTCCATGACCACTGTCAGGGGGACAAGATCTTAACCACATTCCCACCATGCAGTGAAGCAACACTTGACCAAGTCTGCAGAAGGGTCACCACCCAAGATGTCACCCATTCCTTCTCCCCAGAGATGCTGCCTGTCCTGCTGAGTTACTCCAGTATTTTGTGTCTCACCTTCGATTTAAACCAGCATCTGCAGCTATTTCCTACACAATTGAAATGTTCATAAGGTCATGTGCTAGGAGCAGAATTAGGCCATTCGGCCCATCAAGTCTACTCCACCATTCAATCATGGCTGATCTATCTCTCCCTCCTAACCCCATTCCCCTGCCTTCTCCCCATAACCCCGTACACCCGTACTAAACAAGAATCTATCCATCTCCGCCTTATAAATATCCATTGTCGTGGCCACAGATTCACCACCCTCTGGCTGAAGAAATTCCTTCTCATCTTCCTGAAGGACCGTCCTTTAATTCTGAGGCTATGACCTCTAGTCCTGGACTCTCCCACTAGTGGAAACATCCTCTCTATCCAAGCCTTTCAC
This sequence comes from Malacoraja senta, assembly GCA_038087875.1. Classification (NCBI taxonomy): domain Eukaryota; kingdom Metazoa; phylum Chordata; class Chondrichthyes; order Rajiformes; family Rajidae; genus Malacoraja; species Malacoraja senta. Next base: position 3,321,705 of record CM075992.1, read on the forward strand.
TACGTTGTCTCGTGATCAAGGGGAAAGGAGACTTGCTGTTTGTGCATCTGGGCAGCACAGCGGTAGAGTTGCTGCCTCACAGCACCGGAGACCCGGGTTCCATCCTGACCACGGGTGCTGTCTGGACGGAGTTTGTACGTTCTCCCCGTGACCTGCGTGGGTTTTCTCCGGGTGCTCAGTTTTCCCCCCCACGCTCCACTGACGTACAGGTTTGTAAGTTAATTAGCTTCAGTGTAAATGTAAATTGCCCCTAGTGTGTGTAGGATAATGTTAGTGTATGGGGTGATAGCTGGTTGGCACGGACTCGGTGGGCCGAAGGGCCTGTTTCCGCGCTGTATCTCAAAATAATTCCCAGACAGGCTAATTTAATGAGATAAGGCGCACTCTCTTTACCAGCCATTTCCAGTTTTTGTAAATGATCCTTTAACGAGGTCCACTGCGTCAGAAAGCCGTCAGTAAGGTGCTTCCGGTCCGTATCATGCGATTCATCGAGGGGGACCTCTTCCTCCTGTTTCATGAAGGCAAAACTTTACTGAAGGCAAGTTTGTTCAATAAGTTACCTCGTACAAAACACAAAGTGCTGGAGGAACTCAGCGGGTCTGGGAGCATCTCTGGAGGACATGGAGATGTGACGTTTTGGATCGGGACCCTTCTTTAGTTTAGTTTAGAGATACAGCATGGAAACAGGCCCTTCGGCCCACCGGGTCCATGCCGACCAGCGATCCCTGCACACTAACAATTTTCACATTTACCAAAGCCAATTAACCTACAAACCTGTACGTCTTTGGAATGTGGGAGGAAACAGGTCACGGGGAGAACGTACAAACTCCGTACAGACAGCACCCATAGTTAGGTGGTCGCCGGTCGGCATGGACTCAGTGGGCCGAAGGGCCTGTTTCCGCACTGTATCTCTAAACTAAACTATGCTTTGTCCTGCCTCTCTTCTCTTCACCAGCTTTCATTCCCCCTCTTCCCTAGAATCAGTCTGATGAATCATCAAACATCAATGTTCCCTGGGAGATGCTGCCTGAACCGCTGAGTTATTCCAGCACTTTGACTTCTTTAGGATACCAGAGGAATCAGTTAATAGCAATAACAGCATCGTTTGTTATTTCCAAGTTGGTTTCACTGTAGAACGCGCGCACACCCACACTCACACTCACCACCAACGACTGAAGTGAACCTTGTCGGCGTAGTTTCTCCTGAGAACTGGGAAATTCGCTCATCTCCCCCTTCACGCGGTTGAGAGCTCTCTTCAACTCTGCATTGTCCAGGGCCAGCTCCTTGAGTTGCGTCTCGTAGTTACCGGTGAGAACTTTGTACATCTCTCCTTCCCTCCTGTGGCCACAGAGGAGAGAGTTGAAGGAGAGCACAGCGTGGTTCTTGACATGACCGACCATCTCGCCTCTGCTGCTTCCAACCCCGCCAGACCCGTGCCCAAAGAGAAAGACCAGCCACCATAATCCACATCGCTCAGAATTTTTATAGACCTCTTTTATAGGGTGGCACAGTCACTGCCTCACAGCGCCAGAAACCCGGGTTCCATCCTGACTACCAGTGTTGTCTGTATGGAGGTTGTGCGTTCTCCCTGTGACCGCGTGGGTTTTCCCCGGGCGCTCCGGTTTCCTCCCACACTCCAAAGACGTGCAAGTTCTAGCTTAATAGGCTTCAGTAAAATTGTGAACTGTATCTAGTGTGTTGGATAGTGTTAGTGTGTGGGGTGATCGCTGGTTGGCGTGGGCTCGGTGGGCCGAAGGGCCTGTTTTGGCGCTGTATCACTAAACTAAACCAAAACTGAGGGGGGGGAAGGAGGGGGAGGGGGGCCCGAGGGGGAAGAGGGGGGGCTCGAGGGGGAACTCGAGGGGGAAGAGGGGGGGCTCGAGGGGGAAGAGGGGGGGCTCGAGGGGGAAGAGGGGGGGCTCGAGGGGGAAGAGGGGGGGCTCGAGGGGGAAGAGGGGGGGTTCGAGGGGGAACTCGAGGGGGAAGAGGGGCTCGAGGGGGAAGAGGAGGGGCTCGAGGGGGAAGAGGGGGGGCTCGAGGGGGGAGAGGGGGGGCTCGAGGGGGAAGAGGGGGGGCTCGAGGGGGAAGAGGGGGGGCTCGAGGGGGAAGAGGGGGGGCTCGAGGGGGAAGAGGGGGGGCTCGAGGGGGAGGAGGGGTGCTTGAGGGGGAGGAGGGGGGCTCGAGGGGGGGCTCGAGGGGGAGGTGGACATTGAGAGGACGATGGAGCAAAGAGATAAGATGCCGCACAGCATGGGGAGAGGAAGCAGTGTAGCCATTCCATGTTGACTATTATCTAGTGTAGATGGGGCATGTTGGTCAGCATAGGCAAGTTGGGCTGAAGGGCCTGTTTCCACACTGTGTGACTCTACCCATTAGGATCTCCAGCACAGCAACAGATGGATTGACCGCACCACACTTGGTGATACAGACTTCCTACCTTGATTCAGTCTTGCCCGTTCTCCACAGCGAGCGACGCCCATCAGATCGGCCAAGTTGATTCAGGATGTCTATAGCTTAAAGACAAAGAGACGTCTATATTGTAGAAAGCAGGAAGAGCAGATGCTGGTCAATAAACAAAGGTGTTGGTTAATGCACAGACGTGCCGGTAAATACACAAAGGAGCCCTTGGTGCTGTAAGGGCTGCTCTGGCAATTGGCAGGGAAGAACTGCAGATGCTAGTTTAAATCAAAGTTGCTGGAGTAGCTCGGCGGGACAGGCAGCATCTCTGGAGAGAAGGAATGGGTGACGTTTCGGGTCGAGACGTTTCTTCACACCCTCTCTCAGAGGGAGCTTCACAGCAAATGACCCTGGGAATGTGTAATGGGACGGTAGAGGGAGCTTCACTCTGTCTGACGGGACAGGTTCAAGGAGGCTTCACTATCTGTTGGACCCTGTGAATGTGATGGGACATTGTAGAGGGAGCTTCACTGCGAATGACCCTGAGAAGTGTAATGGGACGGTGTAGAAGGAGCTTCACTTGGTGTCTGAGATTTCCTACCTTGATCAACTCTGTATGACTCCCTTTGAGGGACTAATAACCATTTGAGGGACTAAGGTTAATTCCCAGGATGGTGGGACTGTCATATGCTGAGAGAATGGAGCAGCTGGGCTTGTACACTCTGGAGTTTAGAAGGATGAGAGGATATCTCATTGAAACATATAAGATTGTTAAGGGCTTGGACACACTAGAGGCAGGAAACATGTTCCCGATGTTGGGGGAGTCCAGAACCAGGGGCCACAGTTTAAGAATAAGGAGTAAGCCATTTAGAACGGAGACGAGGAAACACTTTTTCTCAGAGAGTGGTGAGTCTGTGGAATTCTCTGCCTCAGAGGGCGGTGGAGGCAGGTTCTCTGGATACTTTCAAGAGAGAGCTAGATAGGGCTCTTAAAGATAGCGGAGTCAGGGGATATGGGGAGAAGGCAGGAACGGGGTACTGATTGGCGATGATCAGCCATGATCACATTGAATGGCGGTGCTGGCTCGAAGGGCCAAATGGCCTACTCCTGCACCTATTGTCTATTGTCTATAATGTCAAAGCTGCCACAGCCAGACATAAAAACAGCTTTTTTCCACGAGTAGTAGCTCTACTCAATAACCAAAAATCAGTAGCCTCATTTTGCTCTGGTATTTTATTTAATTCACATGTTTAATCGATAATGTTTTATTGTTAATGTTTAATGTTTTATGTGTCATTCCTAACCGTCACTGTCGGTCATGTTGTCACTTGCGGGCGGAGCACCAAGGCAAATTCCTTGTATGTGAATACTTGGTCAATAAACGTATTGATTGATTGATGGGGAATCCCCCCGCCCTTTCCCGGGGATCACTACTCACACATCCTCTTGTCCTTCTTATCCGTCAGGTGGTGGTGCATCTTCTCCTTCAGTTTGCTCAGCTCCTGCTCCTTCCGCTTCATGTCGTGCGCATGTTGGGCAGCCCGGCTCAAGATGATGTTCTGCAGCTTCACCCCCTGAATGAGATGAGGCCACCATCACCGTCCCTGATATCACTGTCCCAGGGCAGCAACATCATCAAGGACAAAGCACACCCCACCCACTCCCTCCCTCCCCTCCCCTCTCCCATCAGGAGTGTGAAAACGCACACACCTCCACATTCAGGAGAGTTGTATTGCATTTCTTCCATTCATTTCTCCCAAGTACCGTCTGTATATGTTTCTCCCCTTTCCCCCCGACTCAGTCTGAAGCGTCTTGACCCAAAACGTCACCCATTCCTTCTCTCCCGAGATGCTGCCTGTCCCGCCGAGTTACTCCAGCATTTTGTGTCTGTCCACAGCTTCTCCCCAGCTGCCGTCAGGCAACGGAACCATCCTACCACCAACAAAAGAATGGTCCTGAGCTTCTATCTACCTCATTGGAGACCCCACGGACTGTCTTTGATCGGACTTTACCTTGCATTAAACGCTATCCACGTATTTCCCTTTATCCTGCATCGGTACACTGTGGATGGCTCAATTGTAATCATGTATTTTGTCTTTCCCCTGACCGGATAGCACGTAACAAAAGCTTTTCACTGTACCTCGGTGCACGAGACAACAAACTAACCAAATAAACTGAACTGAACTAGAATAGCAGATGGATATAAAAAACTGGAGTTACTCAGCGGGTCAGGCAGCATCTATGGAGAAAAGGAATAGGTGACATTGTGGGTTGAGACCCCTCAGACCAGGCATGGAAATCGCTATCAAAACGTGGGGGGGGGGTGACACAATATCTTGTTGGTCACGCGCACGCATGCGCACGCAAGCGAGGCTTCGGCCGTGGGCCCTGTGGACGGTAACATCGGTGGCCGACTCCGAACTCCAGCAGCTTCGTCCGCCCCGAATCGCGTGGCTTGAATCGGCCCGTTCACGGGGCCTTTCATCGCCCGGCGGTGGCTTCAACATCGGGAGCCACGATCGCCTCGACGTAGCAGTTTGATTTTAAGCCGCGCCGGGCGCCGAAAGACTACGCGAACGGGCCGATTCAGCCCTTAGAAAGCGGCTGATAAAGTCCGGATTACAAAACATGGGGGGAAAATCGTCTCCCACCTCTCAAAGCAAGGTGGGGGGGGGGGGGGGGGGTGTCCCCCCTGTCCTCCCCAGGATTTCCGTCCCCACCTCAGACTGAAGAAGGGTCTCAACCCAAAACTTCACCCATTCCTTTTCTCCAGAAATGCCTCCCGACCCGCTGAGTTACTCCAGCTGTTTACAGTATATGTGTCCGGTTTAAACCAGCATCTGCAGTTCCTTCCTAAACTAGAACAGCCATCGTCACTGAATCCAGAGCTCCCAGCCTCCCTCCTCTCCGTTAAAGCCCCCAAATCTTTGACCTTTAGAAGCAAATCATTCTCGGCCCGGCCCGCCCCACACCCTCAGCGACGGCTCTCACCTCTTCCTTGTTGGTTTTCAGGAGCGAATTCAGATTGCGGATGTTTTTCTGGGCTTGCTGGTCCTTGGCTTGCAGAGCAGTGATCTCCCGCTCCAGTGTTTCCGCCTGCTCCTGTCAGGAGCACAGAGACACGGCACAAACTGATCGGAGTCAATATTCTCATCCCCCCCCCCCTCACGCCTAACCCACGACCGGAAGCGAGTTTCACTGGCTTTTTAGTTTAGTTTAGGGATAGGGCATGGAATCAAGCGCTTCGACCCAACTTAAAGCGCCAGAGACCCGGGCTCGATCCTGACTACGGGTGCTGTCTGTACGGAGTTTGCACGCACTCCCCGTGTGACCTGCGTGGGTTTTCTCTGGGATCTACGCTTTTCACCCACCCTCCCTCCAAAAACGTACAGGCTTGCAGGTTAATTGGCTTGGTTAAAACTGTAACTTGACCCAAGTGCGTGTCGGATAGTGTTAGTGTGCGGGGATCGCTGGTCAATGTGGACTCTGTGGTCCAAAAGGCCTATGTCCACACTGCATCTCAAAACCAAACTAAAATAGACAATGTGAATAGTCAGTCTTTCCACTGGGGCTGGGGTGCGGGGGGTGGAAAACTAGAGGGCAAAATAAAGTTACAACTCACCTGCAACTTGAATTGGCTGCTTCTCATGCAATCCTGCTCACTGAAGGATTTAAACCTTGCCGATTCCAGGTCATCCACTTTGGCCATGTTCTTCCAGTGGAGCTGCAGCAGGTAGTGCGTGCAGTTTATGAGGGCAACAAGGTTAAAGCCTGAAGCGGGACTCTCCTCGAAACTATCATCAGTGAAGAGCGAAGGTAGTCCCAAGGCAATCAGCTCCTGGAATATTTAATGGACAGTCTGATGAAGGATCTCAACCCAAAGACACCATTGGGGAGCTCCAGAAATGCTGGTCAGGCAGCGTTACCGAGTTACCCGCGGAGTTACTCCAGTACTTCCCGCACAGGATTCAAGATGGATTTGGGATGGCACAGTGGTAGAGTTTCTGCCTTACAGTGCCAGAGACCCATGTTCGATCCCGACTACGGGTGCTGTCTGTATGGAGTTTGCACGTTCTCCCCTTGACCTTTCCCCGGGATCTCCGGTTACCACCCACACTCCAAAGACGTACAAGTTTGTAGTTTAATTGACTTGGTAAAATTGTAAATTGTCCCTAGTGTGTGGGAAAGTGTGTGTGTGTGCGTGGGGATCACTGGTCGGCGTAGCCCCGGTGGGCCGAAGGGCCCGTTCCACGCTGTATCTCTAAATTAAACCAAACCAAGAGCCCTAATTTGATGGGCCGAATGGCCTAATTCTGCTCCTATGACTTATGAACATATGAATTTATAGATGACAAATCATTAAATCAAAACTGGAGAATACCACCTAAGTAACCACCTCTAATTTAGTCTGAAGAAGGGTTTCGCCCCGAAACGTTGCCCATTTCCTTCGCTCCATAGATGCTGCCTCACCCGCTGAGTTTCTCCAGCATTTTTGTCTACCTTCGATTTTCCAGCATCTGCAGTTCCTTCTTAAACCTCTAATTTAGTTCACTGGATTTGACAGTTAGAATCTGATATTTTTGATCTGGAGTTGAAAAGGTCTACAACTTTTCAGATTTCCGTGCTGTATCTCTAAAGCAGGGGTTCCCAACCTTGTTCGTCCCGTTTACCCCTGGCAACTTTAATAGCACATTACAATGCTATTTCACTTATTTATGAACAACTTATGAAAGCACATCAGCGCCGCTACTTCCTGAGAAGATTACGGAGAGTCAGTTTGTCAAGGAGGACTCTCTCTAACTTCTACAGGTGCACAGTAGAGAGCATGCTGACCGGTTGCATCGTGGCTTGGTTCGGCAACTTGAGCGCCCTGGAGAGGAAAAGACTACAAAAAGTAGTAAACACTGCCCAGTCCATCATCGGCTCTGACCTCCCTTCCATCGAGGGGATCTATCGTAGTCGCTGCCTCAAAGAGGCTGGCAGCATCATCAAGGACCCACACCATCCTGGCCACACACTCATCTCCCTGCTACCTTCGGGTAGAAGATACAGGAGCCTGAAGACCAGGCTCAGGAACAGCTACTTCCCCACAGCCATCAGGCTATTAAACCTGGCTCGGACATAACACTGAACTTTACTAGCCAATACTGTTATTTGCACTTTATCAGTATATTGACCATTGTGTATATATTTATAGAATGCCTTGTAGTAAATGCCTACTATGTTCTGTTGTGCTCAAGCAAAGCAAGAATTTCATTGTCCTACCAGGGACACATGACAATAAACTCACTTGACTTGACTTGACTAATGATGAACAGTTACCGGTATACCAGAACCAAACAGAGTCAGTCAATGAGAACAAATATGTACAAATCCAGAATCAACAAATTTACCCCCTGGGTGGGTGAAATTTACCCCCTGGGAAGTTTACTCCTGTTTGGGAACCCTTGCTCTAAAATATGCAAAGTATTGCAGCATTTGCAGTTGCTTGCATCTACTTTTGTCTCAGCTTACCTTGCTCAGGTAGGCGAGGCACTCCTCTATGTTGTCCGCCCAGCAGAACGCACTTTGGCTGAAGACATTCTGAAGTGCCCGCACTGGGGAAGAGTGCAAGGTGATGGTACTGCCCGCGGAGAATGGTGAAGCAGTTTGGGAGACCCGCCTAAAAACAAAAGCCTTCGCATCTGCAGACAGATTAATCAAAACGATAAAGGTCACAGTAAAACACACCAATGCCTCTATTTCTTTAGAAGGCTGAGGAAGTTCCGCACGTCCCCTCAACTCTTCCCAACTTCTACAGACGCACCGTAGAAAGCATTTTATCGGGATGCAGCACGGCACCGTTTGGGATCAATACCATCCAAGACCGCGAGAAAATTGCAGCAAATTGTGGACGCAGCCCAGACCGTCACACAAACCAACCTCCCTCTCATCGACTCCATTTATACCTCACGATGCCTCGGCAAGGCCAGCAGCATAATCAAGGACGAGCCATACCCTGGCCACTCCCTCTTCTCCCCTCAGGCGCACACACCTCAAGATTCAGGGACAGTTCCTGCCCAACTGTTGTCAGGCAACTCAATCATCAACTCACTGATCTGTTCTGTATTCATGCCTTCTATATTCTGTTGTGCTGAAGCAAAGCAAGAATTTCATTGTCCTATCTGGGACACATGACAATAAACCCTCTTGAATCTTGAATCCTACCACAACCAGAGAGCAGTGTTAAACCACTATCTACCTCATTGGTGACACTCAGAATTTACTTGATCGGACTTTGCTGGTTTTAACTTGCACTAAACGTTATTCACTTATCATATATCAGTACACTGTGAATGGCTCAACAGTAATCCTGTGTTGTCTTTCTGCTGACTGGATAGCACGCAACAAAAGCTTCTCACCGTACCCCACTGTACACGTGACAATAAACTAACGTGAAGCGAGTAATCCTTTGGCCCAAATTCCTAGCGGGCACATTTACACAGGTAGTAGAGCTGCCGAGTAGCGCCTAAGAAGGAACTGCAGATGCTGGAAAATCGAAGGTAGACATAAATGCTGGAGAAACTCAGCGGGTGCAGCAGCATCTATGGGCCGAAACGTTGCCTATTTTCCTCGCTCCATAGTTGCTGCTGCACCCGCTGAGTTTCTCCAGCATTTTTGTCTGCCTATTAATGCCAGCAGCACAGTGGTAGATGATTCCACCTATCTCCCACTCTTCTACAATCAGTTGGATTTAATGTTATCTGGCTGTTATCAAGCCAACTGAACCGTTCGATCACCAACAGAAAGCAGTCCTCACCTACAATCTACCTCATTGGAGACCCTGTAACTATCTTTAATTAGACTTTACCTTTCACTAAATCTTACTACCTCTATCCTGTATCTGTGCGCTGTGGACAGCTTGATTGTAATCATGCACAGTCTTTCTGCTAACTGGTTAGCACACAACAAGAAAGCTTTGCGCCGTACCTCGGTACACATGACAATAAACTAAACACTGGAATTTTCTGTAGCATCAACTAACTACTACAGTGCTGCATAACCATATAACCATATAACCATATAACCATAACAGCACGGAAACAGTCCATCTCGGCCCTTCAAGTCCGTGCCGAACAACAGAATTCTGCTTCAATTGATTGCAAATTCCACAACTAAAAGTAAAGTAAAAGTAGACTTTATTGTCAATTCAAATAATGCAACAAGTAGTTACACAGAGGATTGAAATTGCGTTTCCCCATACTCCAATGTGCAAGTAATATTTATAACACAGACAGACAATATACCAATAAAGATAGACAATGGACATATACATTATATAAAATATTCACAGTGTGCCAGAGTGTAGTAAAATTTTGAGGTATGTTATTAAGGTGCAGTAATAAAAGGTGCAATATAGAAAAGTGCAAATAGCATACTGCAGACATTGAGTTAAAGTTAATTTGACAGTCAGTTGGTCTTTGTTTGTGTAATGTTCATGGAATTTTCTTGAGTGTGTTGAGTAGTCTGATGGCCTGAGGGAAAAAGCTGTTTTTGAATCTGGTGGTTTTGCTCCGCATGCTGCGGTAGCTATAGAAATAAGTCATTTCTTTTAAAACTATTTAAAGAAAATGGACACAAACTTACCTGGGGTATTCTCCGCTTCAGTGAAAGACGAGTTTTTCCAATTACTCATCTTCCCAATTTGTCATCCAACTTCCCCCAAAGGCAAAAAAAAAAAAAGGATTCTTTTACTGGAAATGAACAAAGAAAAAACAGGACACAAAGTGCTGGAGTAACTCAGCAGGTCCAACTTTGGAGAATGGATAGGCGACCTGTCGGGTCAGGGCCCTTCTTCAGGCTGAAGGAATGTCACCTACCCATGTTCTCCAGAGATTCTGCCTGACTTGCTGTTACTCCAGCACTTTGTGTCTTGTTTTGGAAGCCAGCATCTGCAGTTCCTTGTAGCCACATATGAACAAAGAAAAAAGGCAGGGAAGGACCCGAATAAGATATCCCTGATGTTTCTTGTAGCCTGAGCAGTCAGATGACTGAGCATTTAACCATTGACTAGGGCAGAGGGGAGGGGGAGGGGGCGGGAGAAGAGAGATGAAAACAACTCATTTGTGAAACAAAATGCTGGGAATCCAGAATTATCATTATTGGCACAGTGTACACCTAAGAATATCTCAACACAAACTTGGCCTTGAAAATAGGATGTGTTCCAAAAAGGTGGTGTCCCTCAAATTATCTGCCCCCCTCTCTCTCTCACACTCACATCAGCTATTTCAGAGGTTACCTTTATCATTCATACAGCACAATCAGCCAAAGGAAAGCATTATCAGACATAGAAAAAGTCTCAACAACAAGTGATTAAAACCTTCCTAAAAATATAAGTTTTATGCAGCGACACTAACTAGACGGAAAGGTTGAGGAAGTTCAAACATGGCCTTCACTACCCCTCATCTTCTCACCTCCCCTGCAGCTTTCCCAAGCCACCCTCACTAGCCCTCAGCCTCTCAGCTCCCTCCCACTGCACCTGCTTCCCACCTGCACCCTCTTCCCACCTGCACCCCCTTTACCCCCTTCTCACCTGCACCCCCTTCTCACCTCCACCCCTTCCCACCTCCACCCCCTTCTCACCTGCACCCCCTTCTCACCTGCACCCCCTTCTCACCTCCACCCCCTTCTCACCTGCACCCTCTTCTCACCTGCAGCCCCTTCTCACCTGCACCCTCTTCTCACCTGCAGCCCCTTCTCACCTGCACCCTCTTCTCACCTGCACCCTCTTCTCACCTGCACCCTCTTCTCACCTGCACCCCCTTCTCACCTGCACCTTCTTCTCACCTGCAGCCCCTTCTCACCTGCACCCACTTCTCACCTGCACCCTCTTCTCACCTGCACCCTCTTCTCACCTGCACCCTCTTCTCACCTGCACCCTCTTCTCACCTGCACCCCCTTCTCACCTGCACCTTCTTCTCACCTGCAGCCCCTTCTCACCTGCACCCACTTCTCACCTGCACCCTCTTCTCACCTGCACCCTCTTCTCACCTGCACCCTCTTCTCACCTGCACCCTCTTCTCACCTGCACCCTCTTCTCACCTGCAGCCCCTTCTCACCTGCAGCCACTTCTCACCTGCACCCTCTTCTCACCTGCACCCTCTTCTCACCTGCACCCTCTTCTCACCTGCACCCTCTTCTCACCTGCACCCTCTTCTCACCTGCAGCCCCTTCTCACCTGCACCCACTTCTCACCTGCACCCTCTTCTCACCTGCACCCTCTTCTCACCTGCACCCTCTTCTCACCTGCACCCTCTTCTCACCTGCACCCTCTTCTCACCTGCAGCCCCTTCTCACCTGCACCCCCTTCCCACCTGCACCCCCTTCTCACCTGCACCCTCTTCTCACCTGCACCCTCTTCTCACCTGCACCCTCTTCTCACCTGCACCCTCTTCTCACCTGCACCCTCTTCTCACCTGCACCCTCTTCTCACCTGCACCCTCTTCTCACCTGCACCCCCTTCCCACCTGCACCCCCTTCTCACCTGCACCTCCTCCAAGCTCCAGCCCAACCACTATCTACATCTTAAATCTCCCTCCATGCCAACCCCCCAGCAGTCATTGGACCAGCCCTTTGGGGCGGGACAGTAGCACGCATGCGCCTAGTGTGGTGTGCATTCTGGGAGTTGTAGTCCTTCATGCTGCCTGCTGTGTGCTGCTTGCACTGCCGCCTGTGGCGGGATGTCCACTTTACACAGGGACTCATGAATGCAGGGCTTCCATTCATTTTAAGTCAAGTCAAGAGATGAAAAAAGTCAAGAGTGATGAGTTTTTAGACTTTCTGAAGAATGGGGTTATCAAAATCTGTAATCCTATCCCCCACAAGGTTCAGAGTGGGGTCTGATTGATCTTTTTAAAAATCAGCAAAGATAATAATTTATCTTTGTTGAATGCTGAACAGGGAATCTCAGTTGAATCCCACTATCTCCTTATGAAGGCTCCATGTCATGTTTTACTTGTGCAGTTCGTCGTGATGCTTTGCCACATTGGTTCACAATAAACTTACAGATAAATGTAAATCTGCTATTTCTCCTCCTCCCGAACTTAACCTCGTACCGACTGAAACATCCTAAGATTTGAGGAGCAGCTTCTTCCCTACAGCCATCAGGTTGTTAAACACTACAACCTCCAAATAAGCTCTGAACTGCATAGACTTGGGGGCATTGGTTTTGCCTTTTTGCACTAATATTATTTGCTGTTTTTATCTATAATATATATATATACACACACACAAGTGTGTGCGTATATGTGTGTGTATATGTATATATATGTGTGTGTGTGTGCACGCGTGCAGGTGCATGTGTGTATATATACATATATACACACATATATACATATATATACACACACACATATTATATATACACACACACACAACTTTTTTTTCTCATTTATTTATATTCTTTACAATCTACTATGTTTTCATATTCTGTTGTGCGGCTACAAGTAAGAATTTCATTGATCTATCTGGGACATATGACAATAAAACGCTCTTGACGACATTCAAGAGTTTGAAAGTAAACTTGTAATGGTGTATGTCAGTGGTGGAAAGACCACACTAAAGTTGTTCTGGAATGAAGGGAGAACTTTCAAAATCATGGATGCTTTGGAAAGTAGCACAAACTAACAAGCGTATGAAAACACTGGGAAGAAGTTTGAATAGGCTAAACAATGGATGTAGTGAGTAGAGCTGCTGCCACACAGTTCGTGACACAGGTTTTGTCCTGACCGCCAATGCTGTCTGTGTGGAGTTTGCACACAAGAAACATTACGCAGCAAATGTGATGCAAAAAATCAAATCCAATAAAAGGAAGCGAGCGGGCAAGATCATCTCTGACCCCTCTGGCCACAAACTCTTTGAATCACTTCCCTCTGGAAGGCGACTCCAGACTGTCAAAGCTGCCACAGCCAGACATAAAAACAGTTTTTATCCACGAGTAGTTGCTCTACTCAACAGCCAAAAATATGTAGCCTCCCTTTGATCTGGTATTTTGTTGGTTTACATCAATGGTGTTTTATCATTAATGTTTTATTATTATTAATGTTTAGTGTTTTCTGAATAATTCGTAACTGTCACTGTATGTCATGTTGTTACTTGTGAGCGGAGCACCAAGGCAAATTCCTTGTATGTGAATACTTGGCCAATAAACTTACTTACTTACTAATTATTGACCAAAACCTCCAAAGTGAGCTCCAGTCCATTTCTTCAAAAGTAAATTTACCCTGAGAACAGATGTTGCTGTGGTTGTATTTTTTAAATGAAAGACCACATTTCTGAGAGTACAGGTCTCCCACAGTTCTGCATGGGATGAGCTGGCCAGTACTCTGTATTAGTTAGTTTAGTTTATTGTCACATGTACCAAGAAACAGTGAAAGGTTTAGAGATACAGCGCGGAAACAGACCTTTCTGATCACTGACCAGCAACCCCCATACATTAATACTCGCCTACACACACTAGGGACAATATATAATTCTACCTAGCCAATTAACCTACAAATGTGTACGTCTTTGGGAACGTGGGATGAAACCAGAGCTCCCGGCGAAAACCCACGCAGGTTACGGGGAGAAGGTACAAACTCCGCACAGACAAGCACCCGTAGTCAGGATCCAACCTGGGTCTCTGGCGCTGTAAGGCGGCAACTGCGCCATCGTTCTCAGAGGTGGGGATAATGATGTAATGCTGAGGCTATATAGTAGGTATGTTACAAAACTTACCTTCAGTCGCGCTGTAATTCTGCCACTGGCCGTGTGCGCGATTTTGGCGCCTTTAAGGGGGGCGGGGTTAAAACGCGTTTTTTTCCTACCTTGTCCTGGGAATATTTAGTTGGAGTACAAGCGTTGGCTGACAAAATCGTTCCTACCGGCGTTTTGTGAATTTTTTATTTTTATTAAATCGTCAATGTCAGCGCTACAGTCATTTTAAAAGCAGCTCCTGAAGCGTCAACGCCGATAACGGGGACGGATTTCACACAATGGACAGGTAAACGAAAGTGCTTTCTTTAAATGTATAAAAGTGCTTCTTAAGAAGCCTTTAATTCACATTTTGTCATGCGACACGGTGATTTTATTCCCCGAATTAACGGCAGTATTTTTCATGCCCATACGGGGTTAAATTCACCGCAAATGAACGTTCCAAAAGATCGCGTTCCAGTAATCCTCACTCGCAAGATGAATTAAATGCCCATTAATTTACAGGTATTAAACATTCAATTCCTTCCATTTGGCCTGTAAATTCATGAAAATTAGATTTAAAAATTATGTTATATTGTGAATTATTGTGTGAATGTTATTTGGACACTTAGGCTATTTAAAAATGTTAATCTTTCTTAAGAAATTGATAGATGTTTAGATCTAGTAATTGAATTTTGTAATTAGCTACAATTAGGTAACTAACTAATTATATGCTTTACTTTCATGTCTTCGAAGTAAGATTGTTTCATATTTGTTTCAGAATGCTTCAATCTATAATACCTGAAAATCTCTTTCAGTTACCATAATTTTTAAGAAAGTTATGGGCTTTTAACTGTCCTCGATCACAGCTTTTGTGTTAAGTCAATGGAAAAGCAATAGGGAACTAGATGCTAAAATCTGAGTATGATAATGGCCATAACTTTTTTAATACTGAAGATATGAAAGTGAATTAAGTGTCAAATTAAACTTCTTTTTATGCTTTATCTGATGGGATAAATTGCAGACTTTATTTTTTAAATCTCAAAATTTTGTAACATTGCTATATATAGGGCCACATTTGGAATTACGTGAGCAGTTTTGGGACTGTGTTCACATCACTTGGGTGAGGGCCGGAAACGTGAAGTAGCACAACATCGTAGAAGCTTCGGGTGGTGAACATTTAATAAAAATATTAATCTACACACTGCGGAGAAGCTGGGCGAGCGGTGAACAGATGGGGCGGGGGGGCGCAGCTCATGGCTCCGGTGAGCCCGATGTCGAGGTGGGGTCGTCCTTGTGAACCAACTGCGGCTCATCTTCCCCGTTCTGCGGAGGGTGGACGAGGACCTTGTCGATGATCCCGAACTCCTGAGCCTCCACGGGGCTCATGTAGCGGTCCCGCTCCATCGCTCCTTCTGCAAAGCAACAGGGTGGTCAGGGCAGCACAAAGGACAAGGGTTACACACAGCACCCGCTGTCAGTAGACACAAAATGCTGGAGTAACTCAACGTGACAGACAGCATCTCTGGAGTGAACGTCACCCATTCCTCCTCTCCAGAGATGCTGCCTGTCCCGCTGAGTTACTCCAGCATTTAGTGTCTATCTTCGATTTAAACCAGCATCTGCAGTTCTTTCCAGTACCCGCAGTCAGGATTGAACCCGGGTCTCTGGCAGCAACTCTACCATCCTGCCACCCTTGTCTCATCATCATTAATCAGATCCAGGGAATGAACACCTAAGCCCCGTTGCCCCAGGGAATTAGTAGGTTAACATATGATGAGCATTTTTACGGCACTGGGCCTATATTCGCTGGAGTTTAGAAGAATGAGGGGGGACCTCATTGAAACTTACAGAATAGGGAAAGGCTCGGATAGAGTGGATGTGGAGAGGATGTTTCCACTAGTGGGAGAGTCTAGGACGAGAGGTCATAGCCTCAGAATTAAAGGAGGTTCTTTTAGGAAGGAGATGAGAAGGAATTTCTTTAGTCAGAGGGTGGTGAATCTCTGGAATTCTTTGCCACAAAAGGCTGTAGAGGCCAAGTCAGTGGATATTTTTAAGGCAGAGAAAGATAGT
The DNA here is from genome assembly GCA_038087875.1 of Malacoraja senta. NCBI lineage: Eukaryota > Metazoa > Chordata > Chondrichthyes > Rajiformes > Rajidae > Malacoraja > Malacoraja senta. Next base: position 3,337,884 of record CM075992.1, read on the forward strand.
TTCTTGATCAGTACGGGTGGCAGAAGTTATGGGGAGAAGGCAGGAGAATGGGGATAGGAGGGAGAGATAGATCAGCCATGATTGAATGGCAGAGTAACGAATGGCTTCATTCTATTCCTATCACTTACGATCTTATGAAAGAGATCAGCCATCTTGTGGGACACTGAGCTTTCACCCATAATACTCTCTCAGCCTGAAATCCAAGAGAAATACAAGCTGAAGATGGACACAGCAAACTGGAGTAACTCAGCGGGTCAGGCAGCATCTCTGGAGAAAAGGAATTGGTGACGTTTCAGATCAAAACCATTCTTCAGACTGAGAGTCAGGGGAAAGGGGTAGACAGTGATATAGAGAGATATGAAACAAATGAATGAGAGATATGCAAAAAAAACCCTACAGAGTGGATCACTCCAGCCTGGTAATCGGAGTGATTCTTTGCCGCTGTTACTCGGGTACTTATGTGGGTGCTGGTGACATGTTTTCAAGAGAGAGTTAGATTTAGCTCTTAGGGCTAACGGGATCAAGGGATATGGAGAGAAAGCAGGAACGGGGTACTGATTTAGGATGATCAGCCATGATCATATTGAATGGCGGTGCTGGCTCGAAGGGCCGAATGGCCTACTCGTGCACCTATTTTCTATGTTTCTATGAAGATCATTTCAATCTGAAATTACTGAATGTGTCAGCACTTACCGATCACCTGGAGTGGCTGCTTGGTGTGCTTGGCATAAATTCTATTGATCTGTTTCTTAATTTTGAGGATCTCCTCTGCCTGAATGGCGATGTCAGTTGCCTGGCCCTGTAAACAAGCACCACACACACCAGCAATTAGAGCTTGCATCTGTATCTGCATCTGCATTACACGTCCCCCCATTCCAATCAGCTTTGCAAGTATTCCTGCATCTTTGGTAGCTGCACCACTCAAAGCCACTGATATAGAGTCACAGGATCATACAGCACAAAAATGGTCTCTTCTGCCCACCATGTCCATGCCAACCTATTTGCCCGTTTGCCCACATTATGACCATATCCTTCTATCCTCCTTTGTACAGAAGTGTGAAAACGCACACCTCCAGATTCAGGGACAGTTTCTTCCCAGCTGTTATCAGGCAACTGAATCATCCTACCACAACAAGAGAGCAGTGCTGAACTACTATCTACCTCATTGGTGACGCTCGGACTATCCTTGATCAAACTTAGTTGCCTTTAAACGTTATTCCCTTATCATGTACCTACACACTGTAAATGGCTCGATTGTAATAATGTATTGCCTTTCCGCTGACTGGTTAGCACGTAACAAAAGCTTTTCACTGTACCTCGGTACACCTGACAATAAACTAAACTGAACTAAACCAGCATTAGCAGTTACTTGTGCCTCCTTCCATGGCTAGCTTTTTCAAGTGTCTCCCTACACCCCTCTGAAGGAAATGGGGTTATTGTATCTGATTCCACCACCTGCTACGGTGCAAGGGCATTAAGGGATGTAAATAGGTGCACTCTTAGCCTTCACAGCCATCTGTGCAAATCAATTCCACCGATTTGCCACCCTCTGACTAAATAAATTCCTCACCTCCATATTGAAAGCGCGTCTTTTTAGTCTAAGACTGTGCACTCTGGTCCTAGACTCTCCCACTACAGGAAACGTCCTCTCTCCGTCCACTTTATTTAGGCCTTTCTTTTCCAAATGACTAGCCCAGAATGCCAACTTTGTCGGCATGGACAAGTAGTGCCGATTTCATGCTCTATCCTTCTGAGCTAGGACAATGCCACGAGGCCAGATGGAGTCTGGGTACTTACAAATGCCCCTCCCGAGGGCTGGTGAATCATGACGCGTGCGTTGGGCAGGGAGTGCCTCATTCCGGGGCAGCCCGCAGCCAGCAGCAAGGAGCCCATGCTGGCAGCTTGTCCCACGCACCATGTGGAGATGGGGTTCAGGATGTACTGCATGGTGTCATAGATAGCCAGGCCAGCTGTCACCACGCCGCCTGCACGGGAGAAGGGGGGGGGGGGGGAGGTGGACATGCTTTAAAGGAATCAGGAAACCAAATCATCCTCCCACAACCAGAGGACAGTCCTGAACTACTTAACCACAAGCTTTCACTGTATCTCAGCACACGTAACAATAAACTAAACTGTAAACGAGAAAACATTATTCCCTAGTAAGTCATGTGTCTACACACTGTAAATGGCTTGATTGTAATCATGCATTGTCTTTCCGCCTACTGGTCAGCATACAGCAAAAGCTCTTCACTGTTCAAAACTGACAATAAATTAAACAAAACTAGGAAATGCAGTGTAACTTAGTTTTGTTTACTTTAGAGATACAGAGCGGATACAGGCTCTTCGGATCATCGAGTATACGCCGACCAGCGATCCCCAGCACACCAACACTATCCTACACAGACTCGGGATAATTTACAATTTTACCAAAGCCAATTAACCTACAAACCCGTACGTCTTTGGAATTTGGCAGAAAACTGGAGCACCCGGAGAAAATTCATGCAGGTCACGGGGAGAACGTGAAAACTCCGTACAGAAAACACCCGTAGGCAGGATCAAACCCGGTCTCTGAAGCTGTAAGGTAGTAGCTCTACTGCTGCGCCACTGTGCCACCAGCATTTGTTAAACATTTCAGTGCAATATTGAGGTGGGGTATGGAGTGCCGCCCAGCTATGGGCTCAACATCTTCAGCATTCAACATGGAGGCATCCGGGAGGAGGGAGCTGGTGTTGATGATGGATGCGATGGACGGGGAGCAAGGGCGGTAGGAGATGGAACTGGGGACCGTCCTACCATGCCGAAGGGCCTGTTTCCACACTCTATGACTGGAGCTCACCGGGACTGTTGATGTACATGTGGATCGGCTTCTTGTTACTCTCGGACTGAAGGAATAGCAGTTGTGCGATGACCAAGCTGGCAATATTGTCGTCTATCTGAGAGAAACACACACAGTTAATGAAGTCGACTAACACGGCCAAAGTAAGGAGACACTCAAAACAAATAATACTCACAGGCCCCATGATGCAAATAATTCTCTCTCTCAGTAGCCTTGAGTAGATATCATAAGCTCGCTCCCCACGACCCTAGAAGGGAGAGATTACAGAGCACAGCTGACTGTTTGTTTGATGGAGCAATTAATTTTGAGTTGAACCCCAAATTCCACATCCCCTTCATTACCAACACCAGTCAGATCTTTCCAATATCTAAGCCTTGTCTCAAAAATCACGTTATTAAAACTCACAACGAGTGCCTTCACTATCTACATGTGATGATCCCATCACACTCCTGTTCAACTCGTGGGTGGTGCAGCTAGTAGAGCTGCTGCCTCACAGCGCCAGAGACCTGGGTTCAATCCTGCCCTCGGCTACTGTCTGTGTGGAGTTTGCATATTCTGCCTGTGACCACATGGGTTTCTTCCGGGTGCTCTCTTTTCCTCCCACTTCCCAAAGACGTGCCGGCAGTTGCCGGAAAATCGGTGGTGGACCTTTAATATATTGTCTTTTGCATTCACAGCTTGCAGTCATTTAAAGCTATTAAAAAGACCATTCTTTTTTATGATTCTTAAGGGAAAAAAGCGTTGCTATTTTGAGTGTGAAACTCTCAAGCTAAACCCCCCCCCCCATTAACAAGTTTGTTTGTATAACGGGATTCCCTCTAACTCAAAGCATCTTAAAAATGCAACTATTGCATTCCAGCAAAACTACCTGTACTGGAAGTGGCGTGTTATCTGATTCACAAGGGGGCTTGTTCCCCTTAGAGCACTTACAGTTTGCTCGATGACGATAGGGATTAATGGATGGCTACAGCCCGACGTCTGATGGATCTTCCTGCACCCTGCCGCCAGCCACTTGGAACGGTGCACGAATGTCTGTGTAAAAACATATATACATGCATAGAAGTGTAGGTGAATATTGCCATTGCCATTCCTCACCCTCAGCCTGTGCAGCACCATGGTCTCCCCTTGACCCAAACCCAATTCCAGTCCCTGGTTCCCAGTCCTCGCCCTCAGCCTGTATAGTCCCATTCCAAGTCCCTTGTTCCCATTCTCACCCTCAGCCTGTATAGCGCCATGGTCTCCCCTTGACTCAGTCCCATTCCCTTGTTCCTATTCCCAGTTCCAGACTCATTCCCAGTCCCATTGCCATTCCAATTCTCATTCCCCTTGCTCACCCTCAGCTTGTTCCCATTCCCCTGTCCATGTCCATGTCCATGCCCCCGTCCCTACCCCCAGCCTGTGCAGTGCCATCTTCTCCCCTAGACCCATTCCCAGTGCCAGTGCCGTTCCCGTTCCCGTTCCCAGTCTATTCCCATCCGGAATGATTCCCTGTCCTCACCCCTAGCCTGTGCGCCGCCATCTTCTCCCCTGACCGGATCCACCCCCCTCCCCGCCCCCGGAAGTGACGCACCCCGGCAGCGGCAGCCTCCGTCTCCACGGCAACGCGGCCTAGCGCCAGGCTCCGGGCTGTGGTTTTAGCATTCACGAAGAGCCAGTTGCTGCCCAACGGCAGTCTGACCAAAGAGTCAACGCGGCAGAGCTCCCGCTGAGAGTAAGTCGGGTCCGGCGGGGGGAGTAAAGGCGTTGAAAGGGAGAATAAGGGCGGTCACGGTGGAGCAGCGGTAGAGACGCTGCCTCACAGCGCCAGAGACCCGGGTTCGATCCCGACTACGGGTGCTGTCTGTACGGAGTTTGTACCTTCTCCCCGTGGGTTTTCTCCAAGATCTTCGGTTTCCTCCCACACTCCAAAGACGTACAGGTTTAGACAATAGACAATAGGTGCAGGAGTAGGCCATTCGGCCCTTCGAGCCAGCACCGCCATTCAATGTGTTAAAGAAATGTTTTGGCCCGAAACGTTGCCTATCTATCTCCTTCGCTCCATCGATGCTGCTGCACCCGCTGAGTTTCTCCAGCATCTTTGTGTACCCGCCATTCAATGTGATCATGGCTTAGGTTTGTGGGTTAATTGGCTTGGTATAAATGTAAAATTGTCCAAGTTGGTGATATGCAGAGTACTGCCCTGCCGACTTGGCTCGAAGGGCCGAATGGCCTACTCCTGCACCTATTGACTACAAAATTCAGAAGGTTGAAAATACTCGGCAGGTCGGGGAGAGGCCCAGAGTTTTCCTGCTTCTCGATCCTAGAGCCAGCTTGCACTAGAAGATACTTTTGTGTGTTGGAAGGCCCCGGTACCAAAAGCTAACAGTTTGGCCGAGAGTATAAACCAAAGATTCTAGAGGAGCTACTCTAGTATCTTTGGTATAAACTGGAAGGGTTAGTTGGATAGGGCAACTAACCCTTCCATATCTGCTCATCCCACTACATTATAGAAGTGGCAAATGAAGGGTTTTCCTCCTTTTTTTGTTCTTCCCCAGAGTGGACTTCCCAGCAGAAACTAGTGTAATTGACTGAAGCCTCTCAAGTTCTCTGTTAAACCTGATCGATACAGAGCTGAGGCTGGGGCAGGTGTTGCTTGATATCTGTCTAAAATAGAGGAGGCAGGAAGGTTTGACTGATGAACAGTGCGTGGGGGTAAATTAAAAAAATGAACATTTTAGGTCACCATTAGATACCATTGGTGGTGCTGGTAATATTGCAAGCAGAGACAGACACACAACTGCCAGTCCACTCCCTCATGACCCATCCATTACAACAGCATGGGAAAGAAATTGATTCGTTTTCAGATTGAGACTGCTTCCTCCCATTTGTGATCCAAACATCTTTGTGGGTTGGTTATACTCACAAATGTGGCCATGGCTTGTTAGTAAATCCAGTAATTTTTGCCCACATACCTTCATGGAGCCAACTGTATCTAGCAGGAAAATAATATATTTTTTTAAATCTCCACTTTGCAAGTAATTTTTCTGCTCCCCTCAAGAGTAGATAATTTACAGTAAATACAATGCAAATCGTGGCTTTAAATCTTGTCAGTCTGCTTCCTGTCTTTTGATGTTACTGGCCGCAGGTTCTGATGCTGTCTGAGTTTTAATGGCAAGCCAGCTGGGCCAATCTCTACTCAGTGAGCCAACATTGTGTAACATTTCCAAAGAAGACAATCACACCAAGTTTCTGAATCTCCTTTATTAAAAATCAGAGGAACATGTTCATACTCAGCAACAGCTAAACGTGGAAACTGGTTACATCACATATTATCTGCAAATTTGTAACCAGGAAGCCCATCTCACTGATGGATTCTGAAGGAGACTGGCTACTATGAAGAATGCCTTATGTCCAGTGACAACAATATTGTTGGCCAGAGAGCCATGAACCAGAGAGCCATGAACCAAAGAAGGAATGCAACCAGCTCCTCAATTTTATTTAAACTAGACCCTAAATAATGTTAAACGTACTTGCACTGCCTTTCTAATAAAAATACTATCCAGATAAGCTTTCTGGAAATCTTCAAAGACATTAACACAAATTAACAAAAGTCGTAAATTAGATACTGAGGTAATGCAAACATCAGAGATATTAAACTTCCGTGAAGGGGAAGGACAGTACTTGTATTTAAGTACCAGTCTCAAAAAAACATAACTATTCAAATGTTGTGCACACACTTGGAATATCAATTCTTATTCCTAAAATCTCCAAGGGTTTCGTAATGGCTTGCGAAGGAATGAATGAAACAAAATTCTGAATAAAGAGGTAGCTTTATAAAAAAAACATCTTAAAATCTTCAATGCATTGGCACTGGCTTTGTTCTTGAGAGATGGTCTCTTGAGTCTTCCCTTTAATAGTCATCGTCTGAATGAATGATGGAAAGTCACGACTACAGAACAATCCACATACTGCGTCCGCTATCCGCCAGGCGCTTCAGCGAGCGACCTAGACAGAAGCCGAGATTCACATTAATCATTGTATACCTACCCTTTGCTTCCTGGTTTTCCAGACAATCACAAAGGCTAATCTGCTCATCGGCATCCAGTGTGATAATGCAATTGAAACAACATGATCATGAGATTACTGTAGGCAAATTAAATATGGCACAGGTCATTTGCGTTGCCTCAGTGAGCAGCATGAGGCGCAGCTGGTGGCATAGGAGACCCGGGTTCGATCCCAAGCTCAGACACTGTCTGTGTGCAGTTTGCATGTTCCCCCTGTGATCAAGGAGGATGCGCTGGGGGAGCTGCTTTCCTCCCTCATCCCAAAGACATGGTTTTGTAGGTTAATGGCCTCGGTAAAATTGCCCTTAGTGTACATGCAAAAATGGGATAACAGAGCTAGTGTGAACTGGATGGCATGGACTAGGTGGGCCTAAGGGCATGTTTCCATGTTTTATTTCTAAACTAAACAACAACATGACTGTGAAACAACTTCACAGGCAAGATGACTCAAACTCTACTGGAGTGAATAACTGGAGCAGATTTTTGAGGGGCTGGTAAGAAAAATGACAATAGACAAATGCACAAAATAACAGTGCATTGAGTAATGTGTAAAGGTTGCCTTTACAAATCTCCTGACTTTTAAGTCTGTTGTCAGCAGTTCTATGGGCGACACAGTGGCACAACGGTAGAACAGCTGCCATACAGCGCCAGAGACCCAAGTTCAATCCTGACTCCAGGTGCTGTCCGTAGAGTTTGTACGTTCTCCCCGTGACCATGTTAGTTTACCCCGGGTGCTCTGGTTTTCTCCCACATTCCGAAAAGGTACAGGTTTGTTGGTTAATTGGCTTTGGTAAGTTGTAAAATTGTCCCTAGGGTGTGCAGGTCAGTGTAAGGGGGTGATCGCTGGTCAGTGTGGACACGGTGGGCCTCAGGGCAAGTTTCAGCACTATGTCTAAACTAAACTATCCAAGTGAATAGCAGACAGTTCACAGGGGAAGGGGGAATATGCCTCGTAATATTGCAACAGAGCTCCTTCAATGGGCACACCCTCTTTGTATAAAGACCATAGGAAAGGAAGAAACAGCACTGAATGCCGGTCGACAAGGTCAATTAGTGCACATAAACCTCAAGGCACTGGGAGGTGTGTGGCTGCTGTATAGCACTGGGGAAGGGAAGGCAGTTTGTAGTTGATTGGCTGGATGGTGTGTGCCACATACAACTCACATCCACGGCATTACCGCACACCTTTATGCAAAGCTTCGTTAGTCATCCTGTTGACATTGCGAAAGGTACTTTCGGGAACGAGCCATCGCATTGCGACATCAACGCAGCTTTTCCGAAAGGTACTCCAAACACTGCCGCTGTGTAAGAGAGCCAGAAAGAGAGCAAATATTAACTGGGCTGAATTTCCATTTCGCAACCAAGGTGGTGCAGGGAAAATGCACCGTCTAGTTTACCTTGTTTGACCCTGGACAGCGGTCAAGTCTCCAACACCCACAGTCGCAAAGATGCCTGTGTTTAGGTTCCACGCACCCTTCAAACAAGTGTGATATGCCTTGGGTCTGAAAAATCATTCATAAAGTTTAATAGCAATTTAATACATAGTTCAGATTGTAAACATTGTTTAAGGGGACAGGCACATAATAACCAAACAGTAACACTGAGATTCCTGTACTCCTGAAAGGTGGAGAAATATACAGTGAGAGTGCAGGAATTAACTAATACTTAATGTTTCAGATTAAAGAGCGACAATGTGAATGAACTTGCAGTCGGGGTAAGTTTGATGGGTCATATGCTTCGATCCCCATTCAGAAAATCACATACTTTTATCTGGTGGCAAAAATAACTGCAGCATATCCTTTTATTCCAATTTACAGAAAGGGCAGCAATATCGTGCAGGTCAACATGAAACTCGCCCTGAGAGAACAAATTTCATGGACCCCCTGGCAGAAATGTGGAAATGTGCCTTTGTTCTAATAGGTCATAGAGATATAGAGCCAAACAGCTTGGAAACAGGCCCTTCGGCCCAACTTTCCCATTATAACTAGTCCCACCTGCCTGCGTTTGGGCCATATCCCTCTGAACTTATCCTGTCCATGTTTCTGTCCAAATGTAGCTGAAAAGTTTTTAAAGTTTCATAGTTTGAACTTACCTTGCTTGTCCTTCCTCATCTGAAGGGTATGCTAAGAGCAGCAGTCCTATGTTAATGATGACATGGTTGGTTACCGGACATACCTTGGATCGAAAAACAGATCAGTGTTCTATAGGTGCTAATTACATATCTAAATACAGCGAGCAGACATCGAACTGCACTTAAGTGCAGCGGCACTTTGATTTATGTCTACACTATTCCCCAGGCCACACAAGGCCCTTCAACAAGCAACATACAAGACGATTTTAGCAGTGGAGCAGCGGCAGAGGACACCACGGCCATGCTTGGCCAGGCCAACCCTGCAACACCGCCAGGACAACGGACCTTCATCGTCAGATCAAGATCCCTGCACTTACAACAACTAGGACTTGGAATGGGCGCCAACTGCCGACTCGGTATACTGTCTCAGCTATTTACTTTAACTGTATCTGAGATACTTATCTAATATGTATCAAAGTGCCTATCTATCATGATACGTGTACTGAACTATATACAAAATTAATTTCACTGTACCTCGGTACATGTGAGAAATAAAGTACCATAATAATAATAATAACCAGAATGTTTATAGATAGAATAGGTAGTACGAGTGATAATAATAAAATCACTCTTTCAAATCCAATAAGGGATGGGCAATCAATGCAGATCTCGCTCGTGCCAGTAACATATCTTGTATGAATGCCAAAAATGGAAAATAATGTAGTCGGTAACGCATATAACCAAAGCCTATTTCAGAATTTTTTTTGTGATCTTTTGGATCTAGAAGCAGCAGAACAAGTCTCAATTTAATGTTTAATTGGATGATATTGCACTTCTTCAGCAATGGATCAAAGGGTTGGTATCACTCTTGGCTAATTTCATTATCAAGAGACTAATGTCAAATGGCCAGAATAGATAGTTTCAGTGTGAATCCAGCAGATTCATAGCATGTGTGGAACCAAGAGTGCTTGCTGTATAAAACAAAACTAGAAATATGGCTCAGGATCTTCTGTCTGCATGCATTTGCAGCTTACCTATCCAACAAGTCTGTCCTTATCTTGAAGGACCCTGATAAGTTGCATTCGCCCATATTATTGGGAACACATGCAATGGATTACACCTCGTTACAAGCCAGAACAAGCCACTCCTGCAGAAATACTGACATGTGACGCCGTATATATTAACAGCCATCAGGCTATTAAACCTGGCTCGGACAAAACACTGAACTTTATTAGCCAATTAACTGTTATTTGCACTTTATCAGTATATTGATTCATGTGTGTATATATTTATAGAATGCCTTGTAGTCAATGCCTACTATGTTCTGTTGTGCTGAAGCAAAGCAAGAATTTCATTGTCCTATCAGGGACACATGACAATAAACTCACGTGACTTGATATCCCTGCTGAGCTGATTGTCAAAACCATCACAAATATTTTGAGATAGAATCATAAAGTTATGCAGCTTGCAAAAAGTCCATTTGGCCCACTACACCCATGGTGACCAGGGGGCAGCATATCTCTCAGTACTTAGCCTATTGCCTTTAATGCCTGGGCGATTTAGATCCCCTCATACCCTAAACTTGTGGCACGTTGCTGTGTTGAAGAGCTGCATTGTTGGGGGAGTGAGATCCAGCATTTCAATCTAATGGCCACTAAGTAAACAACGTATTTCAAAATCAGGATGGCTTGGGACTTGGAAGGAGTGACACTTCTCCAGACACTTCTGCTCTTGTACTGTTTGTCATGATTTGGAAGACGATGTTGAACAAACCTTGACAAGCTGCTCGAGGGTGTATGCATACACTGTATGCCGGTGATGGAAGTAGTGAATATTTAAGATGGAACAGGAACTGGTCAACAGTTATTCAACATGACAAGATATATTCCGACACCACACCACTGCCAAGCAGTTCATACCCCTTGTTTAAGAAGTAACTGCAGATGCTGGAAAATCGAAGGTAGACAAAAATGCTGGAGAAACTCAGCGGGTGAGGCAGCATCTATGGGACAAAAATGCTGGAGAAACCCTTCTTTTGTTCACAACCCTTCCTTTGTTCTGTTTAATCACTCACCTCTAGGATTACTATATCATAATCACTGAAGGAACAGTAGCGTTTTGACCAGGAAGCATCATTCCTTATCACCTCATTAATAACATATTCAAAGTCAAGTGTCAGTTGCTCTACAGTCAGGTACTTGCCCTAGAAACACACAAAATATAGGACAATCACTTGCAGGCACATGATTTCATTGCAACATCTCATGCAATAAATAGTTTCCATAAATAAATCTACATCCACAGAACAGCCGTACATGGGACACACATAAATCCTTAGTAGAATGACATAGGGAAATACAACCTGTAAGAGTTCCCATCTTTTGGATGAGACATTAAACTGAGGATCTGTATGCATTATATCTTGATTTTACTTCGGAGTCACGTGAGTGACTACGTGAAGAACCCCGCCAGTGCGCCTGCGCTTCATTACGTCAGACGCCTTGACGCAAACGGACGTGAGGAGCAGAGCTCCTCTAATGGATTTGTAGTTTTTTAACCACATGGTAAGTAAAAACTTTTTTCAGTATTTTCAGGTGCGTTTACTGTGGGCCTGTGGAGATTTTTTCCACAGACGCCATGGAAAAAACGGGCAGGGAGAAGAGGTGAGCGACTCAGCCGACAGAAAGTCGGGAAAGTCGGGAGTCTGCGGTTAGCGACCAACCGCCTCTAACCCCGGTACAGTCGCCAGCGGTGAGCATAGCGACTGTGGACCTGGGGCAGTCAGCGCCTGTCGGGCGCAAGGCCAAGTTCGAATCGAAACGGGCCACGGAGGAGGAGTCCCAGGAAATGGAAATGGAAGAAGCTCCAGGGCTAGATACTGCTTTTAAGCGTATTGCCCAAATGGAAAGCCTGCTACATAGGCTGTTGGAGCGAAGCACACTCAGGTAAGAGTGTACTGAAATCCAAGCTGCTGGAAGCAGCTCAACAGCTCCTGGTACAGGGCTGATAGAATGCACCCTCAGGGATGAGGAGCGTGTCACGGGTCATGAGATTTCAGACCCCGACTCTGACGGTGAGGCTATACAAGGCGAAGAACGGCAGCTGCCAGATGTTCCACCCCTGGCAGTACGATTCGCTGCCCCGTCAGGGTCAGGAGAGCCATTAGGAGAAGAATTGGCCTCCCTAATAAATCACTTGGTTTCCCATCAGCTGGAACAGCAGGAGATGGATGAGAATGCAAGAAAATATGAATTGAGTATGACTATGAGAACTCAAGAATTGAAATTGCAGAGAATATTAAAGCTGCTGGGTTCTGCAATAACTGCTTTTGCCAGAATAGCGGATAAGAGCCAAGAGATGACGGAGTTGCATCAGGAAGCACTGGGGTTGCTATGCAGCACCCACTTTGAGATCAATTGTCTGAGGAAAGGTGCTATACGGCCTACTATGAATCCGAAATTCGCAGCACTCTGCAAACCAAGTAATGTACAATTACCCAACTTACTCTTTGGAGAGGATCTCGGGAGACGTATTAAAGAGTTGGAAGATGAAGCGAAAACAGGATTGATGAAAACATCAATGGTTGTAAAGTCTGTAAAGAGGAAGTATCCTTTCAGACGTCATACAGATCCTGGACCAGGACCAAGTCGCTCATTAACGCAGGGACGTAGCTGGCAGCCTGCAGCGGGAGCAAGAACCAGTGGGGGTGCTTCCGGGAGAATCCAGGGATATCAGAGTACTCAAATGACTCAAGAGGTAGGTGGACCTGGTTCTCATGGAAACATACTAACCGGATTAAGTCCAAAAATTGGAGGCAGATTACGTATCTTCTATAACAATTGGAAGAAGATTACGTCAGATGTGGTAATTCTGAATAGTATACATGGATTTCGAATCAAATTCAATCCAAATTATGATTTGCCTGTCCAGCATGTTCCTAGCAGAACTCTCCACTTTGCACAAAAAGAAGTGATGGAGGTTCAAGCTGCGTTTCAAACCCTATATATAAAAGGCGTTATTGAAGAATCAGTCAACCAAATTCACCAATTTGTGTCAAATATATTCCCTCGATCAAAAAAGGATGGAGGATGTAGGATTATTCTCGACTTGACAAGTCTGAATCCTTTTGTTTAATTTAAACATTTTAAAAGGGAGACATTTGTGACTGCCAAACAACTTATTTCAGAAGCATGTCATAAGGCAACTATAGATTTAAAAGATACATATTCAGTGTCTGTTTACTCGGAAGATAGGAAGTATCTTAAATTTACATGGATGAACCAGTTATGGCAGTTCAAAGCTTTGCCTAATAGGTTAACGTCCGTTCCCAGAATATTCACAAAATTGTTAAAACCAATTCTGGGGTTGCTGAGAAGCCAGGGGCATGTACTAATGGCATACTTGGATGATGTCCTAATTATAGGAAGGACAAAACAGTCAACAGAAGCATCTGTTGCAGTTGTGAAATCAACTTTTGAAAGTTTGGGGTTTCTAATTCATCCAAAGAAATCAAGGTTAACACCATGTACCTCGATTGATTATTTGGGGTTCACAATTGATTCAGTCCAAATGAAAATTACTTTGCCCAGTGAAAAAAGGGTGGAGTTGATTAAAGACTGCAGTAATCTGTTAAACGAGCAAAAACCCTCAATCAGACAGGTGGCTCGAGTACTGGGAAAATCAGTAGCAGCATTCCCAGCAGTCCAATACGGACCATTACATTATCAACAGCTGCAGAGAGTTAAAGAACAGGCACTGAGAATGCATGCTGGTCATTTTGATAGAACCATGCAACTAACAACAAATGCTGTTTCTGATCTGCAGTGGTGGATTCTACATGTCTCAAGCAGTTCCAGCAAAGTGCTGATTGAACAACCTTCCATGATAATACAAACTGATGCCAGTGCACTAGGATGGGGTGCAACTGACTTAGCATCTAGCTGTGGAGGCAGATGGAATCAGGAAGTCATATTGTTACCGCAGACATGGGGAGTTAACTATTTTGAGTTTTAGGATGTTTCTATGGACTCCAAGCTTATTCTAACACAACTAAAAGGCATGTTCAAGTTCAAATTGATAAACACAACAGCAGTGGCCTATATTAATGATATGGGTGGAATCAAGTTGGGGTCATGTGACAAAATGGCTAATCAACTTTGGTCTGGGTGTATTGAAAAGAACATTTGGATTTCAGCTATCTATCTACCAGGTAGAATGAACACGATAGCAGACACCAGGTCACGAAAGTTCCATGATAATAAGAATGGATTTGAATCAAGAGGTATTCAATGATATAGTAATCAGATGTGGAATGCCCGACATCGACTTGTTTGCATCTAGACTGAATCAGCTATCGAGATGTCTCATGGGAATCAGATCCAGGAGCAGTGGCGATTGATGCTTTCTCGCTACATTGGGGTGGTATGTTTTCATATATATTTCCACTTTTCTGCCTTATAAGCCAATGTTTGCTTAAAATCAGGCAAGATGCTGCTTCAGGGGTATTGGTAGTACCAGATTGGCCTACACAGCCATGGTATCCGTTGATATTAGAATTAACAACACAAATGTTGATGAAAGTCCCATAAAGGAGTAATTTATTGCTGCACCCTGTAACAGGGGAACAACCTCCATTATATGATCGTTTGGATTTGTTGATTTGCAGGTTTTAAGAAGGCCTTTTCTGGGGCGAGGACTGTCTGAGCGTACTGTGGACATGCTTACGGCAGCCTGGAGGAAGAGCACTCAAAAACAGTACCTTTCTTATATTAAGAAATGGGAAGAGTTCTGTGTACAAAAGAATGTGCAATGTAGTATTGCAGATATTTCAAATGTTTAGAATTTCTGTCAAAACTTTATTATGATGAAGGTCTGAGTTGTAGTGCAATTAATTCAGCCTGAAGTGCATTGTCCTCGTATTTGGTTCTGGATTCAGAAAGAAACCCAATTGGGTCACACCTAATTGTTTCCAGACTAATGAAAGGAATCTTTAATTCCAAACCACCGAAACCTAGGTACATGACAATCTGGGATGTAAGTGTGGTACTGAAACTACTTTGTGAATGGTCACCAAGTGTGTCTTTACCTTTGGCCAAGCTCAGTATGAAAGTATTCATGCTTATGGCATGAGTGACAGCACAAGAAGTGCAAACACGTGGAAAATTACAAATAGACAGTATGGAAGTAACTGAAGACAAGGTTACATTCTATATCTATGACCTACTAAAGCAAATTAGGCCAGGTGTGACAGGATTTAAAATTATGCTAGCAGCATATCCAAATGATCCTTGTCTCTGTGTTAAGACATATTTGTTACAATACATTGAGGTCACAAAGAATTTGAGAAATACGGAAACTGGGTTGTTGATCACACACAAGAAACCACACAAGAGAGTTTCAATACAGACTATTTCCAGATGGATAAAAGAAGTCTTAACAGCTGCTGGTATTAACACTTATGTTTTTACGTCTCACTCGACTAGGGCAGCAGAAACGTCGGCGGCCAGGGCAAAAGACGTCCCCGTCGACCATATCCTCGCAGCCGCCGGGTGGTCCAATGAGTTGATGTTTCAACATTTTTACCATCGGCCTATTGTTAATGCGGGATTGTTTGCAGAAACTATTTTAAGTTCTGTGTAAATTCCTCTGGTTTAAAGGGGATCTGATTAATTTCATTATTGAAATGAATTACTGCATTTGTGGTACAAATGTTATTATGAATGCATGATTGATTATTCTCGTTCCGAGTCAATCAATGCAGTGAGAAGCCAGGATTGATCTACGGCATGAAATCACAAAGCTTTAAAATCTTCATGTAGTCACTCACGTGACTCCGAAGTAAAATAGTAAGATTAAACGAGAACTTACCAGTTTGAAGTTTGATCTTTATTTTATGAGGAGTTACGTAGGTGATTACGTGCCCACCACGACTCTACCCTCTATCATAAAGGTCGGAAGTTCTTGTATTACTCGTTTTATTATGAGACTATATTACTTCGGTTGTTGTTTTTTGTGATTTCACACCGCTGCTTTGAAGATTGACGCGCAGGCGCACTGGCGGGGTTCTTCACGTAATCACCTACGTAACTCCTCATAAAATAAAGATCAAACTTCAAACTGGTAAGTTCTCATTTAATCTTACTATTCTATCTGTGCTTCAGTGTGTGACACATACCAGCTGGTTAATCTACAGTAGAAACAGTTGCAGATGGGGGCCTCTGTTGAATGTCTGGAAATACAATTTGCCAGAAGTCCCAGGTTGCTCCTAAGGAGTCACCTGATGTCTGATTTCCTTTCAGTGCGTTGCTATGCATTAGCCGGAACTGGACCATCTGGCCTTCTCTCTCACTGCTCGACTCTATCCTGAGCTGATGGCTTTACAGCAACATGCAAGGCAAATTAGGTCACCCACATGACTAAAATGTTGAGTGCAGATAAGTGATTTGGATTTTTTGTGTTCATTTTACTCAATCTGAATGTTTTAATTAATTTAATTAATTCTCCATTATGATTTTAA
Source organism: Malacoraja senta (assembly GCA_038087875.1). Lineage (NCBI taxonomy): Eukaryota > Metazoa > Chordata > Chondrichthyes > Rajiformes > Rajidae > Malacoraja > Malacoraja senta. Next base: position 3,354,350 of record CM075992.1, read on the forward strand.
GTACATTTATTCTTCCAATTAAATAAATCCTGTTGAACTGTTTTAAAATGTCTCTGTTCATCTTAAGCATTTAAATAGATTTTAAAAGCCAGCTATGTCAGACCTACAAGAATCTATCCTTCAGAACACAGAACTCACTTCTATCTGGAGATGTCGAGGTAAAAAGAATGGATCCATAATGTCGGAAATAAGCAAGTACAATTGCGAGAAAGGAATGTAGATCACAAAATGCTGGAGTAACTCAGCGGGACAGGCAGCATCTCTGGAGAGAAGGAATGGGTGAATTTTCGGGTCAAGACCCTTCAGAATACAAGGTACTGATACAGATGAAACTGCGTTGGAGAAGGGTTCTGGAATAAAAAATCTGCCTTGATCACTTGTACTGCAAATTCTATTAAAAAAATTATAGCCAGTCAAGTTTGAAAGAATGATTGCAATAAACAGTCTGAAGAATGGTTCCATCACCTATTCATTTTCTCCAGAGATGCTGCCTGACCCGCTGATTTACTCCAACACTTTGTGTCTATCTTTGGTAGAAACCAGCATCTGCAGTTCCTTTCTGCACAATAAACTTGGGCTAGTTTCACACTTCCATATTCCAACCACCACTCCTATGTTAAAAGCATTGTTCAGCACAGCAGTCTGCTACAGACATGTCAATTAATCCTCAAAGCTCCTGATGACTCGGTCAGGTTACGCAATAGGGAGCTTTATCCTTGAATGTTGGAAAGAATTATGATGCAGACTGTCTACGAGTCATGTTTAAGGCCATGAGCCAGATTTTAACTTCAGGTGAGTCAAGGGTTATGAAGAGCATGTACGATTTGATGCACATTAGAAACAAGGTACAGCAGATGCTGGTTTACAAAGAACAAGATACTAAATGCTGAAGAAACTCAGTCGGTCAGGCAGCATCTCTGGAGAACATGGGCATGTGGTTTCAGGTCAGGAGTCCGAAGAAGGGACCCGACCCAAAACATCACCTTTCGATGTTCTTCAGAGATGCTGCCTGACCTGCTGAGTTACTCCAGCATTTTATGCCATTTTTAAATAACACAGTAGGTTCTCAAGGCCATAAGATCACAGTTTGTCATTTATATAATAGTTTGGATTGGGTGTTACCTGAAACAAGGCATTTTCTTTAAAAGGCTTCAGATTCTTTCCTCTCAAGTCAGTCACTACAAAGGGCAATGAGATCTTATCATCATATCCTGTGAGAAACAATAACTGTTTTAGTCTCCCACATACAAGGTACAGTTTTGTATAAGAGATGATGTTACTGAATCAGGAGGTCTGAAATAATGATTCCAAGATGCAGCCAGAGTTAAATTTGAAAGAAGGAATGCAATAAACTTGGGCTTGTTTCACACTTCCATATTGCAAACAACGATCGTACCTCCCACGATGTTAAAAGCAGTGTTCAACACAGCACCTCAAGGCTCCTGGTGATAACCAAGGCCCCCCCGCCAAGGCCTACAGGATACCAACCATTTCAATTCCCATTCCCGCACTGACCTTTCTGTCCTGGGCCTCCTCCTTTGCCAGAGTGAGACCACACGCAAATTGGAGGAACAACACTTCATATTTTGGTGGGGTAGCTTACCACCTACTAGTATGAGCATTGAATTCTCTCACTTTAAGTAGCTTCTACTTACGCTCCCTTTCTCTCTTGTCATTTTATCAGTTCCACAGTTCTCCACATTGTTCCCCTTTTGAGATCACACCGTCCCTTAACAGCAATGGGCCTACCAGGGCACCATCCTGCCTGAAGTCATTTGTGGCCAGCCTTGTTGGTCCTGTTCTTTTCTTGTCTGCAGCTCTGCAGTGAGGAACAGCACCGACTCCTCAAATAAAGCAACTGAATCATCCTACCACAACTAGAGAGCAGTCCTGGTTTACTATCTACCTCATTGGAGACCCTCGAACTATCTATGATCGGACTTTACTGGCTTGCACTAAACATTATTCCCTTTATCATGTATCTGTACACCGTGAATGGCTCGATTGTAATCATGTGTTGTCTTTCTGCTGACTGGTTAGCACGCAACAAAAGCTTTTCACTGTACCTTGGTACACGTAAAACAATAAGCAAAACAAAGCCATAATGGATTTCACAAGATTACTTACCTTCATCATCTACCACCATGCCAGTGGGTTCCAAAACATAGTGCAGCTTTATGTAATTCACATAACCTGGGTCTGTCTGTGCAGTTTCCTGGTGCTGGGTGCTACAATCATCCGTTGTGCTCCAGTCATTCTGCACAAAACAACTTGTCCCTTCAATCCTTGCTTGAGCATCAGATGATGCACCATTGTCCAGGGTGGGCTTCCCATGGGTGGTACAAGTGCACCCCAAAACAACTGAATGTGATTCCTTGGTACTTAAGGCATAACTACAAGTATCTGAAACACAACTAGAACACTGGATCGGTAATTTGGATTCACCGGAGGCGGAAGGAAGGGTTTCCGAAGTCTCGCTTCCTTGCGGATTAGGGATGTGGAGGCAGTCTCCCACAAGTTTCATTTGTAGGGCATCTTCCTTGCGCAGGTCTACGCTGCCCAACGGCTCCGGAGTACCGGTGGCAGCTCTCGCTCGTCTGAAGATGTCAGCTGCAAACTCCTTTGCTTTGTCCGCAGCAGACAGACGGTCGCAGTGGGCAGGGTTACACACTGCCAAAACGGCGTGCTTGCAGGCTTCATGTTCCCAGCTCAACGCTTCCTCCGAACAGTTTTCCGTGCGCGGGCAGTTGTCAGCATTGTCTTTGTGAGAGGCGGAGTCCAGGGTTCCTTGGCTGCATAAAGGGTGTTTTGTGCCTTCACAGTTATGAATAGACTTGGGACTGCACAATCCCGGTGAAATACAAGTCCTTGGATCCACCTCATGATCTCCTGGAGGCTCACCGTTTTCTCTGCTCTTGCCGTACAGAACTTGTTCATTTTTCCCTGTGAGTCACACAGAAAACAAAAGGTGTAAAATGGATCTGAATGGGAAGGAGTAGTTAAAGCAGTGCACATCTTCTCGATTAGTTTCAACACGTGAGCAAAATTTTATGACCGGTTTGCTTTCTCTCCATCTTTCCTCTCTCACTAGGTTGCTTGCTGCAAGGAAATAGGCAAGGGCCTTCAGTCCTAACCTCAAATCTTTAGTTTCTCACCCATATCTCCTCATGCCACTGCAAGCTCAACTTGGTTTATACTCTCTAGAATTTAGGAGATTGAGAGGGGATCTTATAGAAACTTACAAAATTCTTAAGGGGTTGGACAGGCTAGATGCAGGAAGATTGCTCCCGATGTTGGGGAAGTCCAGGACAAGGGGTCACAGCTTAAGGATAAGGGGGAAATCCTTTAAAACCGAGATGAGAAGAACTTTTTTCACACAGAGAGTGGTGAATCTCTGGAACTCTCTGCCACAGAGGGTAGTCGAGGCCAGTTCATTGGCTATATTTAAGAGGGAGTTAGATGTGGCTCTTGCGGCTAAAGGGATCAGAGGGTATGGAGAGAAGGCAGGTACGGGATACTGAGTTGGATGATCAGCCATGATCATATTGAATGGCGGTGCAGGCTCGAAGGGCCGAATGGCCTACTCCTGCACCTAATTTCTATGTTTCTATGTTTATCCATGACAACAATGTTCTGTTTTTTCAACTTCAATTCTCACTCATTCTTTCCACCTGACCTTCCTATTCGACCTATTCCTTGCCCTCATCTTCAAATATACTATCACCACACTCCCAAGAGTTAGTTTAGTTTAGAGATACAGAGTGGAAAGAGGCCCTTTGGCCCATTGCTTCCGCGCCGAGCAGAGATCACCCAGTACATTAGCACTATCCTACAAACTGGGAACAACTTACAAAAGCCAATTAACCTACAAACCTGTACGTCTTTTCAGTGTGGGAGGAAACCGGAGCACCCGGGAGAAAACCCACTTGGTCACAGGGAGAACATACAAACTTGGTGCAGACAGCACCCGTAGTCAGGATTGAACCCGGGTCTCTGGCACTATGAGGCAGCAACTCTACTGCTGTGCCACACTGCCTGAACAAAACAATGCCATAATTTTCCTGTAAAATTATCTTGCGCCTATTCCAGCCCCATACTATCTAGGTTCCCGTATGAACAATGACCATTTGGGCCATACCTGCTGTATTTACAGATATTGCACATGCTACCAGAGAGTAGCTGGTGTTAAGTAACACTACTCCATCTTTCTTGAGCTGGAAAGCAGGCTGGAACGTGGGAAAGGGATACACCACCTGGTACTTAGTGTGAAGCATGAAGCCGTGCTGCAGGCAATAGGCATTCTGCTCACCTGTAAAACATACAACATGCAAGTGAAATGCAATCATTTAAACACTCAAAGACATATCTATAAATGCACACGCGCACGCACACACATACACACACAAAAAATGGTTTACATTCATACCTGTATTAAGCAAAGCCATATCTCTGCAGTCGGGACACAGCACAAATGGCGGTGTGGCAACAGTTGTGATATAAATATCTCTATCATTTTCATCACTCATAACCATATTTATCAGCAGATCATTTACTGACCGAATGCTGTATTAAACAAAAAGATTGCATTTTAACTTTGTGGAGGGAAAGTAGATTTTAATTTTTTTTTTTAACACATCTCTCAAACACCCCCACCCATCCCCCATAAATAACAGTCCCAATGATCAGAAGGGTGTCTCCCACATTTCTACCAGCCACAGGCATAAGGGAAATACAACACTATTACCTGGCTGCCTCCATTGGAAAGAACTAGATAGGGGAAATATTAAAAATAAACCCACCAGAAAAGCATGATGAAACTAAAAGTTAATGAATCATTCATCTCTTTTGGATGGTTTCCATTCAGAAAGGGCACTGTGATAACTTCTTACTTAAAATGCAGTGACAGAGAAGTGAATAAACTGACTTAGTAATGGTTAGCAAATACACAAATTTTGTGACAGGTTTTTACCTGAAGGATTTGAGCTCACACCCATCTCAATCAGAGTGAGAGATAGACTTACATTTTTATAGCAACTTTCAGGGCATCTCTAAGGACCTTACTGCCAACACGGTACTACAAATGTCACTGCTATAATGTAGGAAAAGTGACAGCATGTTTTTATTGACATTTCAGGCCAGGACCCTTCTTTCAATTGAGTCTATCCATTTTCTCCAGAAATGCTGCCTGACCCGCTGAGTTACTCCAGCATTTGGACTATCGTTGTATAAACCAGCATCTGCAGTCCCCTTTTATGACGTTATGATATGTATTTATTGTTGTATCTGTTATTATTGTGCATAGTGTGTAATCTGAGTTTCCTGAGAACGATTGATTTAATTGCACCCTGGTGTTTATGACAGTAAACTAATCTGAATCTGAATAACAATGTGGTTTGACTAAATCTGAAATAACAGAGCAGCCCACTCACTTCAAGAGTAATTAGGAATGAACAATAAACGCCAACCTTGCCAGCAACATCCAAATCTTGTTCCAAGTTTACTCACTTGAATCCGAACACAATAAGCTTTGAGGGATCACTTGGCCATTCACACACAGTTAGATACAGGTCACTGTACACTTCCTGATCTTTGAAAAGAAGCACTTGCCTAACCTAAAATTCAATAAAGCAAAGAGAGTGAAATCAAACTTTAGTCGTCTTCTGCAGAGTAATTCAACTTGCACGTTTTTCTAAAAAAAACAACGAAAAAGTGAGTATATAATTAAGCACAGCCAATGTGTCCAAATGTGTGACTGTGAGCAAATTGGAAATCACTCCCAGCCGGAGGATAACAAGTTTTTCCCTGCTTCCAGTATGGGATGTGTTAAACTGGTACTGTACAGGTAATCAATGTGCCACAGCGAGTGACAGATGTACCACAATTGCATGCACGCAGGTATCTACACACACATTAACTCTATTACACTAATTTTACAATAGCAACAAAGCATGTTTTGCTGGGATGGATGGTGTCTGCTCTGGCTGGCACCAACCTCTATTGCTCCCAGTGCTGGTAAGTTGTGCAAACAGGCTAATGGCTGGCCTCCGCCATTGCATATTGCACAGAGATTCACAGGCAGAATGTCACTTTGCTTTGCGACCTCAATCTCCGATACCCGTTACCTTCCAATTCTGACTTGTTGATCCCAAGTTTAGTCGCTCTATCATGTATATCTGATGTACAGAGGGATCTTGGGGTACAAGTCCATAACTCTGTGAAAGTGGCAATACAAGTGGATAGGTTGGTAAAAAAAGGTGTAGGGCATACCTGCCTTCATCGGTCATGGCATCAGAGTATAGAAGTGAGGAAATCATGTTGCAGCTTTATAAAACGTTGGTTAACCACATTCAGAGTATTTCAAGCAGTTTCACTTGCCACGTGGAAAGATGGAGGCTTTGGAGAGGGTGCAGATGAGGTTCATCGGAACGTTGCCTGAATTGCACCGCTACCTTTCCGTTCTTTCTTACATGACGTTGATAAAACCTGCCTATTTGATTATCTGTCCTCATGTCGTCTTATGTGACTTCCCAATATATTATATAAATCTGAGAGCTTTCTGTGTTAAAAAATAATAGACAAATGCAAGTCATTTCTAACCCAAAAAATTGACGGAATGGATCCCAACAGGAAGAGGAAAAAAAGTAAGATCCTTTCAGGGGTCACTGAGTTTGGTGTACTTTCTTCAAGAGTTACTCACCTTTTTCAACTTGTCATGGATGTTGAACTTCCACCAGTACAGGTAATACACATAGTAGGGTAATTCATCAAAGTCTTGCTCTGGCACATCTCTGGTGTAGGACAGTACATACCTACCACATTTTGTAAAACCAAGGAATATATGACTGTGGAAACAGGAAAAAGAAATTCAAAAGAGACACATTTGTATTCCTCTTTGACTCTCATGTTGTACGAATGCTTGCTGACAGGAAATTTACTTACCCAGCTAGTAAAAAATCATCATCCACTATGTTTTTCAAGGGGACACAAAGAATGGGTGGCAAATTTTGAAACATTCGATGAGAAAACTGTCCAGTTATCTGTAATTAAAAAATGAAACATGTAACATCCAACTGCAGCCATGCAAAATCAAAGCATGTGACAATGGGCATCTAATTATACAAATTTTAACTTCTGGTCTAATCATCTCCAGTCCAGGGCTCCTGTCAAACCACCAGAAATTGTTTCTTTCCATCTACCCAAAATGTTCACAGGCAAGAACCAAATTAAGTATGTAGGCAAGAACTGCAAATGCTGGTTTAAACTGAAGGTAGTCACAAAATGCTGGAGTAATTCAGCGAGACAGGCACAGATGTTTGACGAAGAGTTTGCCTAGTCTACACCAGGTTTCACTGATGCAGAGGAGGCCACATTGAGAGCACTAAATACAATGGAAGAGATTGGAGGTGCATGCAAATGGATTCTACATCAGCGAGACCAAGCGTAGACTAGGCAACAGCTTTACCAGACACTTGCGCTCTTTTATCAGATCTGGTTAATTCTAAATCAAATGGGACACATTGTTATCCGAAATTGATGACTTCAATGTTGAAACACGGCATCACATGGGAGTGTTTCGGTTAAAAATGCTGGTGTAACTCAGCAGGTCAGGCAGCACCTTTAGAGAACATGAAGACGGGACGTTTCTGGTCGACAACCCTCTATAAGTGCCTGTATTCTAATAAAAGGGAAGATATAAACAGACAGCTGTATGGAATGATATGGTGAAAGGAGAATGGTGTTGATAGGGAAAAATAGATCAGCAACGATCCAATAGTAGAGCAGACTTGATGGCCGAATCCCATGTCTTATGAGAATTAAAAAACGAAAAGTTCTGGAGGAACTCAGCAAGTCAGGCAGCATCCCTGGAGAACTTGAATAAATGATGTTTTGGGTCGGGCCCTTCTGCAGACTAAGGTAGTAACAAGTGTTTAAGAAGGAACTGCAGATGCTGGAAAATCGAAGGTACACAAAAATGCTGGAGAAACTCAGCGGGTGCAGCAGCATCTATGGAGCGAAGGAAATAGGCAACGTTTCGGGCCGAAACCTCTGAAACTCAGCTGCTGCACCCGCTGAGTTTCTCCAGCATTTTTGTGTACCTAAGGTAGTAACAAACCTGTTCATGTTAAGTCCTCAAGAACAAGGCCAGTCTAACAATTCAGTGCTCTTGTGGGGAACACTAATTGGGGTATCAGTGTATGCAACTACCCGCAAGTTCACATTTCAGTCTCAATCATTAATATACACCACAAATGTCAATATTCAGCCCTAAACTAATACCTGAAAAAATAAGCTGATTAATTTCACACTAGCAGAAAACTAAATGCTGCTTTCACATTGGCCAATCCTGATAAGACAGTCACCATTTTCAGAAGAGGTGTTGGCCCCTCTTTTAATTTCTAATATCCATGTTTGTTTTTGATTTTGGATCAGCCTCGTGACTTTTAAATGCAAGTGAATATTAGGGAACACTGTTAAGAGAGTGAGAACTTTCCATTTTCAAACTGACTGTTGCATCTCCCTACTACACAGGGCTGGTTGAAAGTAGTTCTTTGTCTGCATCTTGGGACAGCCTGGAGGAGAGGTGAACATTTCTACAGGAATGCAATCCAGTCTTTCTGAACAATTGAGTTAGGGCGATTTAAATTTAAAAAAAAATCACAATCCAATTTCGACCCAGAAACTCTAATTAGGAGGTGGGTGTATTTTTGAATATGAAGGGAGTGGTCTATTGGGAGTGTTTCATTATGATGCACGTTATGATTATATTCTGTAGGTTACTTACTGTGGGACAAGGGTCAAGTTAAATCACACACACACACACAGCCTGACTTTCATCCCCCTTACGCTTTATTTGGGAGGGGGCTTTCACGTTGCAAATGCAGCATTTAGTGTTACCAGCCCGGTCTGCCGCCGCTTCCAGTACCTTTAGCCGGTATAAGCTCCTCAGCACATTGTTTTTCCTCCTCACAACCGGACCCTTACTCCGGCTCGGCGCCATTTTCTCCCTCAAACCGCCTCCTTCCGCGCAACCCAACTTGATGCGCCGGTCCCGCCCCCGGCACGCCGCTATTGGCTCCATCACGGCCCGCCCCCGCCTGCCATTGGACAGGCCGCGCGTCAATCACGGCGACAGCATGCCTTAACGGATTTTTGTTTTGTCCAAGGAGCCGCTGCAGCGCCCCCCTCCCCCGGAGGACCTGAGGATTGGAGGACCTGGAGGTGACTTGACAACTAGAGGGACTTGACAACTAGAGGGACTTGACCATCTTTGGACTTGACAACTAGAGGGACTTGACCATCTTTGGACTTGACAACTGGATGGACTGAGGTTTGGAGGGACTGGAGAACTGAGGTTTGGAGGACTGGAGAACTGCAGGAACTGAGGATTGGAGGGACTTGAGAACTAGAGGGACCTCCATGGAGGGACTGAGTCAAGTCAAGTCACATTTATTTATATAGCACATTTAAAAAACAACTCTCGTTGGCCAAAGTGCATTACATTTGTTTTAAGAATAGTATAACAAACAAGCTACATACATATAGCCCTCGCTCAGAGGACGTCAAGAAAGGCTTGGGAGTACAGATGGGTTTTTAGTCTCGACTTAAAGGAGTCGATGGAGGGGGCAGTTCTGATGGGAAGAGGGATGCTGTTCCACAGTCTAGGAGCTGCAACCGCAAAGGCGCGGTCGCCCCTGAGCTTATGCCTAGACCGCGGGATATTCAGCAACCCCAAGTCGGCCGATCTGAGGGACCTGGAGGTGGAGTGGTGGGTGAGCAGACTTTTAATGTAGGTGGGGGCAAGCCCATTGAGGGCTTTGTAGACATGAAGGAGGATCTTGAAATTTTACTGAGGTTTGGAGGGACTGGAGAACTGAGGACTGGATGAACTGCAGGAACTGAGCATTGGAGGACCTGAAGGGACTGAGGTTTGGAGGGACTGGAGAACTGATGATTGGAGGACTGGATGAACTGCAGGAACTGAGGATTGGAGGGACCTCTCTGCCAAGACTTGAGATGGGCCATTGATGACTAACAATGATCTACTCTACATTTTCCTTGAACATAATTTCCTTTGTCCTGTTTACACACCTTACACTTCCTTATCTGTACACTGCCTTATCTATCTATGTTCAAGAAGGAACTGGAGATGCTGGAAAATCGAAGGTAGACAAAAATGCTGGAGAAACTCAGCGGGTGAGGCAGCATCTATGCTGCCTCACCCACTGAGTTTCTCCAGCATTTTTGTCTACCTTATCTATGTATGTACCTCTCACTCCCCTGACATCAGTCTTTAAGAAGGGTCTCGACATGGAACGTCACCCGTTCCTTCTCTCCAGAGATGCAGCCTGTCCATCTGAGTTACTCCAGCATTTTGTGTCTATCATCGATTTCAACCAGTATCTGCAGTTCTTTCCTACACATGGGTCAAGTCGACTTGGAGTCAAGAGTGTTTTATTGTCGTATGTCAAGTCAATTCAAGTCAAGAGAGTTTATTGTCATGTGTCCCAGATAGGACAATGACATTCTTGCTAGAGTATTGTAAGCATAAATACAGAACAGTTCAGTGTGTCTATATAGCATAGACCATATATATACACATAAATAAACAGATAAAGTGCAATAGGCTGTTATAGTTCAGAGTTTGTTTGATGGCGAGTTTAATAGCTTGATGGCTGTGGGGAAAAAGCTATTCCTGAACCTGGATGTTGCAGATTTCAGGCTCCTGTACCTTCAACCTGATGGCAGCGGAGAGATAAGTGTGTGGCCAGGATGGTGTGGGTCCTTGATGATGTTGGCAGCCTTTTTGAGGCAGCGACTGCGATAGATCCCTTCGATGGTGGGGAGGTCAGAGCCGATGATGGACTGGGCAGAGGTCGCAACTTTCTGCATTCTTTCTGCATTCATTCACAGATAGATCAATGAAATTCTCTGAAGTCCTATACACACAGGACAATTTACAATGATACCAAGCCCATTAACCTACAAACCTCTTTGTTTTTGGAATGTGGGAGGAAACTTTACATGCCAGAGAACCCACAGATGGGTGTCAGGGGTTGTGGAGAGAAGGCAGGAGAATGGGGTTAGGAGGGAGAGATAGATCGGCCATGATTGAATGGTGGAGTCAATCTGATAGGCCGAATGGCCTAATTCTGCTCCTACCACTTATGACCTTATGAAAACCCAGGTGGTCACGGGGAGAACGTACAGACTCTGTACAGACAAGTACCCGTAGTCAGGATCAAACCCAAGTCTGGCGCTGTAAGGAAGCAACTCTACTGCTGCGCCACCGTGCTGTCCCTAAACAATAGACGAGACAAAAAAAGTTTTTAAAAAATACACACACACGCACACATACATATACACACACACGCACACGCACACACACATATACACACACACACACATACGCACACACACACGCACACACACACGCACACATATACACACACACACACACACACATATACACACGCACACATATACACACACACACATATACACACGCACACATACATATACGCACACACACACACACACATACACACATATACACACGCACACATATACACACGCACACATATACACTCGCACACATACACATAGAAAACAAACAAACAATAATGGTGCAAAAAGACAAAACCAATGCCCCGAAGGCTACATTTTTACCCAGTGAATACCTGTAACCCAGAAATAACTACCAGAAAGTGCTGTGGAAACATATTTCATGGGAGCTTCCGAAAAGATACAATCATTAGTTCAAAAATAAAAAAAAGCAGAGCACAGTGAATACATCAATTGGAAAGGTTTGCAAAGAATTACTAGGTTAATTGAGGACTGTAAATTGTGTGTAGATGAGTGGTAGAGCACGAAGATATACAAGATAATTTGGAGAGAATAAAATGGGATTACCATAAAATTTGAGTAAATGGGTGCTTGAGGTTCAGCACACACTTAATGGCCTCTTTCCATGCTGCATCTCTATGTTCTCTGTGTCTAATTATGTGTGGCTGTAACCCTCTTGTCACATGTGTTTTTGAATGGCATCATTAGGTATCATGGCTTGAAGCCCCAATACAAGTGATATTCAATGTATACGCAGAGTAAAACCTTGCAAAAACGACAACTGAACAAGTCCTGGGTTAAAAAAAAAACAGAATTTATTTAGTTACAGTTACAATTTACTGATAATTCAGACAAAGATAGTTAATGCTACAAAGAATACCAAGGGCAGCAATCTAGTGCAGGAGGACAGTGTATGAAAGCTGTCACCAGCTCCACAAGAAACAAAGAACTGCCGCGGTGGATAATTCAGCTGGGATCTATTGACCAACACAGAGCAAGGTGAGTAATTGTTGTAAGGGATGAAGACAAGAGGGGCAATGCGGTCTGTGTTGGCCTGCTCCACATTTCTGTTGTTGGACAATACTGGCATTTTCTTGTTAAGTTCCTACAATGGACATTTTGTTTCTCTCAGTCTGATGAAGGGTCTCCGGAGATGCTGCCTGACCCGCTGAGTTACTCCAGCTTTTTGTGTCTATCTTCGGTATGAACCAGCAACTGCAGTTCATTCACACACATTTTGCTTTCTAATGCCTTTCCTGATGTAGGCAGCATATCAACCAAGTGAAACAAAAGAAGTTTCCATTGGTGTAACAAGTTTACCATTGGGAGAACGGCCCACGGCCCATCACAGAAATATGATGGAACAAAAAATGATACTTTACTGAGATCTTGGAACCGGCGATCAGAAGCATTGACAAATAAGTAATTCTAAGGAATCTTTTAAAAGGGGGGGGGGGGGGAGTTCAGGGTAGATAATTCTATTCCGAGACCTTGGCAACAGATGGTGGATTGGATACATTTAGAGAAGGGAACGCGGGCAGAATAGAGGAACCTGGAAATTTCACGAGGTCTGTAGGGCCTCGAAAACTCAAGTAAAACTACAGAAATAAAGGAAGTAATTTTAAAATTGGGGTGATTGAACTTTTTTTCGCCTTGTGAGGAATCACAGTGAGGAATGTGGAGGAGTCATTGTGGTGGGTGTTCATGTTAAAATGTATTTTGTGTGTTTTGTTGATGGTATGACTGTATGGTATGACTGTATGACAAATCAAATTCCTCATGTGTTTCTTATTTTCTTTTGGTGCTCTTGAAATTGAATTCTGTCCATGATTTGTGTATTGTGGTGTTTTTATATTTAATTTATTCCGATTATGTGTTTTGTATTTTTTTTTTTGTGATTCTATGCATTGTAAGGTGTCCTTGGGTTTTAGAAAGGCGCCAGTAAATAAAATGATTATTATTATTATTATTATTATGTGTTGCAAACCATACTTGGCTAGTAAAGTATGATGATGATGATTATGATGGTAGACAAAAATGCTGGAGAAACTCAGCGGGTGAGGCAGCATCTATGGAGCGAAGGAAATAGGCAACGTTTCGGGTCGAGACCCTTCTTCAGACTGATGTGAGGGTGGGGGGGGGGGCGGGAAGAAGAAAGGATGAGGCGGAGACAGTGGCCTGAGGGAGAGCTGAGAAGGGGAGGAGAAAGCAGGGACTACCTGAAATTAGAGAAGTCAATGTTCATACCGCTGGGGTGTAAACTGCCCAAGCGAAATATGAGGTGCTGCTCCTCCAATTTACGGTGGTCCTCACTCTGGCCATGGAGGAGGCCCAGGACAGAAAGGTCAGATTCGGAATGGGAGGGGGAGTTGAAGTGCTGAGCCACCGGGAGATCAGGTAGGTTAATGCGAACCGAGCGGAGGTGTTGGGCGAAGCGATCGCCAAGCCTACGCTTGGTCTCAGAGAGCCCGTGCAAGTAAATAGTATATGGGAGATTGATGAGTGGGAGATAGACACAAAAAGCTGGACTAACTCAGCGGGTCAGGCAGCATCTGTGGAGTAAAGGAATAGGTGAAGTTTTGACTCAGCGCTGGTTAGGATGTTGGCACCAGCGGTTGGATGACCTCAAGTTTACAGGCAGTAGAATGAGGATAGGAGTGCAGGACTATGTTGGAATAGTCTGGTCTAGAGACAGCGTAAACAGTGAGGAGGGTGGAGCAAAGATGAGTTGAGGCAGGAGCACAGTGAGGAGATATTATGGACGTGAAATAGGAGATCTTAGATATAATGCAGATATTTGATCGGAAACTGAAATCCAACTAAATTATGGCAGAGGTTGTAAATCTGAAGAAGGGTCCCAATCCAGAACGTCATCTATCCATGTTCTCCAGAGATGCTGTCCGACCTGTTGAGTTACTCCAGCCTTTTGTGTCAATCTTTGCCAGCATCTATAGTTATTTTTTATTACACTGTAAACAGTTTTGTTCAGCTTCAGATAGTTGCAGGGGTGAGGGGAGATCGGGGGTCTAGGACATGGACTGAGTTCGGCCCACCGAGTCCATGCCGACCAGCGGTCCCTGTACATTAGCACTAGTCCTACACACTAAGGACAATTTACAAATTAGCCAACAAACCTGTTCAAGAAGGAACTGCAGATGCTGGAAAATCGAAGGTAGACAAAAAGTGCTGGAGAACCCGCTGAGTTTCTCACAGGACAGGATACCAACATACCAGCAGCGTACACCAGTACCAACAGGGAATACCAAAACACCAACTCTGTGGGTGCTAAAGTCCCCCAAGGTTTCTTGCATAAGGACACCAAAGCAAAGATGGATGCATATTGCCCCAGGCACTGCCATTCAGGCATTCCCACTGCAGGTGCACTTGCAGAGCTGACAGGACACAACCAGGTTGGAGAAGGCGTCCCAGACCGCTGGGTCATCGTTGCAGACGGTCCCACCGCCCCGCTCCTCCTGGGCCTGGTCTCGGTTGATGTCCCCGATGCAGGTCCAGCTGCTGCCTCCTCCGGGCCTCGTCACGCACCACTTTGAGTGGTCCACGTGAGTGGAGAAGGCAGCGCCCTTGGGTAACCGCATTCCCTCCACGTTGTACACCGCGTACTGCCCCGAGCAGTTGGAGGGGAGAGGGCGCCGACAGTTCAGCCACGACTGCACAAACAGGTCACTCTGGAAGACCCCTGCCACCCAGTCCTTGTACAGATCTGAAGAACATCAGGAGTTAGAGTCAGTGAGTGATACAGTGTGGAAACAGGCCCAACTTGCCCACACCGGCCAACATGTCCCAGCTGCACTAGTCCCACCTGCCTGCGCTTGGTCCATATCCCTCCAAACCTGCCCTATCCATGTACCTGTCTAACTGTTTCTTAATTAGCTTACACGGTCCCTAGAGCCTGCTCTGCTAATCCATAACATAATGACTGAGGTGATCATTGCTCTCAGCTCCACTTTCCTGCATGACCCAACAACCCTTGATTCCCTTATTGTACAAAAAATCCATTAATCTCAGCCTTGAATATCCAAAGTATCCTTAGCATTCACGATCCCAAAGATGCGCGACCTTCTGAGAAATAAATTCCTCTTCAACTCCGTCACATCCCAAATGTGTGGGTTTGTAGGTTAATTGGTCTCTGTAAAATGTCCCTAATATGTGCAGGGAGTGGAGGAGAAAGTAAGATACTATGGAGCTGAAGGGGTGATCGATGGTCGGCATGGCCTTAGTGGGCCAAAGGGCCTCTTTCCATGCTGTTTCCATCCTAAACTAATCTGGAATGAGCAATCTTTTTTCCTGAGGTTCTTGCTCCTTGTTTCTTCATCTCCTGCCAGGAGAAATGTTCTCACAGCATCTATCTTGTCAACTCTTATCCACTTCATTAAGACACCCCCTCGTTCTCTGTACTGCTGGGAATACAAGGTCAAGCTGCTTTATTGTTCCTCATAGAAGGAAGTTGAGTTTAGTTTATTGTCACGTGTACCGAGGTACAGTGAAATGTTTTTGTTCTGTGCTAACCAGTCAGCGGAAAGACAAAACATGATACGTGGGTGTCACAGAGGTAGAGCTACTGCCATCCAGCGCCAGAGACCCGGGTTCAATCCTGAGTGTGGGTGCTTGGCCGTACGGAGTTTGTACCTTCTCCCCGTGACCTGCAAAGGGGTTTTCTCCGGGATCTTCGGTTTCATCCCACACTCCAAAGACGTACAGGTTTGTATGTTAATTAGCTCGGTATAAATGTAAATTGTCCTTAGTGTGTGTAGGATAATGTTAATGTGCGGGGATCACTGGTCGGTGCGGACTGGGTGGGCCGAATGGCCAGCCTCCACACTGTATCTCTAAACTAAACTAAATTACAATCGTTGTGTAGGAAAGAACTGCAGATGCTGGTTTAAATCGAAGATAGACACAAAATGCTGCAGTAACTCAGCGGGACAGGCAGCATCTCTGGAGAGAAGGAATGGGTGACGTTTCTTCCGATGAAGGGTCTCGACCCAAAACATCACCCATTCCTTCTCTCCAGAGATAGAAACATAGAAACATAGAAAATAGGTGCAGGAGTAGGCCATTCGGCCCTTCGAGCCTGCACCGCCATTCAATATCATCCAACTCAGTATCCTGTACCTGCTTTCTCTCCATACCCCCTGATCCCTTTAGCCACAAGGGCCACATCTAACTCCCTCTTAAATATAGCCAGTGAACTGGCCTCAACTACCTTCTGTGGCAGAGAATTCCAAAGATTCACCACTCTCTGTGTGAAAAATGTTTTCCTCATCTCGGTCCTAAAAGATTTCCCCCTTATCCTTAAACTGTGACCCCCTTGTTCTGGACTTCCCCAACATCGGGAACAATCTTCCTGCATCTAGCCTGTCCAACCCCTTAAGAATTTTGTAAGTTTCTATAAGATCCCCCCTCAATCTTCTAAATTCTAGCGAGTACAAACCGAGTCTATCCAGTCTTTCTTCATATGAAAGTCCTGACATCCCAGGAATCAGTCTGGTGAACCTTCTCTGTACTCCCTCTATGGCAAGAATATCTTTCCTCAGATTAGGAGACCAAAACTGTACGCAATACTCCAGGTGTGGTCTCACCAAGACCCTGTACAACTGCAGTAGAACCTCCCTGCTCCTATACTCAAATCCTTTTGCTATGAATGCTAACATACCATTCGCCTTCTTCACTGCCTGCTGCACCTGCATGCCTACTTTTAATGACTGGTGTACCATGACACCCAGGTCTCGTTACATCTCCCCTTTTCCTAATCGGCCACCATTCAGATAATAGTCTACTTTCCTGTTTTTGCCACCAAAGTGGATAACCTCACATTTATCCACATTATACTGCATCTGCCATGCATTTGCCCACTCACCCAGCCTATCCAAGTCACCTTGCAGCCTCCGAGCATCCTCCTCACAGCTAACACTGCCCCCCAGCTTCGTGTCATCCGCAAACTTGGAGATGTCGCATTCAATTCCCTCGTCCAAATCATTTATATATATCGTAAATAGCTGGGGTCCCAGCACTGAGCCTTGCGGTACCCCACTAGTCACTGCCTGCCATTGTGAAAAGGACCCGTTTACTCCTACTCTTCGCTTCCTGTCTGCCAGCCAGTTCTCTATCCACATCAATACTGAACCCCCAATACCGTGTGCTACCGTGCTGCCTGTCCCGCTGAGTTACTCCAGTCTATCTTAAATTACAATTGATCCATCCCCACAGACGAAGTGAGCCGCAAGTGGGGATTGAGAGAATACTCCACCTGCTCCAAATTTCTTGTGCTTTGCAAAGCTGGTGAATTGCTTCCCTGCTGCCGACGATAGGACCACCTTTCGGGCCCACGGAGGGGTTTTCTTGTGTTCACCGGCTGCTGCTCTCTGGAGATCCGGTAGATCCTTAGCAAAGGATGGAGGGATCGAATGGTCATACACGTGAGGGCTGTTGTATAATATCTGGGTGCCTGCAAGGGAACAATGTTTGGGGGGAATGTTAAGGAACTTGACATCACCGGTTAGTCCTTCGATTAATTGAAAAAACGTTTTTCAGTTTGAGCGATACAGCGCGGAAACAGACCATTTAGGCGTACCGACAAGGATGCCTGCACACTAACTCTATCCTGCACACACAAGGGACAATTTACAATTATACCAAGCCAATCAACCTGCAAACCCGTACGTCTTTGGCGTGTGGGAGGAAACCGAAGCTCCCGGAGAAAACCCACACAGGTCACGGGGAGAACGTAGAGACAGCACCCGTAGTCAGGAACGAACTTGGGTCTCTGGCGCTAAGGCCACTGCGCCACCATGCCTACTAGTGCAAACATCCTCTCCATATCCACTCCATCCAGGTCTTTCACTATTCGGTAAGTTTCAATGAGGTACCCCACCCCACCCCCTCATCCTTTTAAACTCTAGTGAGTTCAGGCCCAGTGCCGTCAAAAGGCGGAGATTGGCAGATTCTTGATTAGTAAGGGTGTCAGGGGTTTTGGGGAGGAGGCAGGAGAATGGGTGCAGTACTGAGAGAGTGCCACACTGTCAGAGGGGCAGTACTGAGGGAGTGCCGCAGTTTTTTTTTAACCAAAAATAATTTATTCACCTATTTACAATATGTAAATACTAAATTATTCAAAAACAAACACACCACCACAATACCAGCAAAACAAATATTCTCTAATTACTATTTCCCCACCTTATTTGCAAGCCAAGTCACTTTTATTTATATAGCACATTTACAAAACATCTCTCGTTGGCCAAAGTGCTTTACATTGGTGGAGGTACTAATGTTATACAACAGTGGTTCATAGATTAAATACAAACATCACTACATACATATAGCCCTCACTCAGAGGACGTCAAGAAAGGCTTGAGAGTAAAGATGAGTTTTTAGTCTTGACTTAAAGGAGTCGATGGAGGGGGCAGTTCTGATGGGAAGAGTGATGCTGTTCCACAGTCTAGGAGCTGCAACCGCAAAAGCGCGGTCGCCCCTGAGCTTATGCCTAGACCGTGGGATGTTCAGTAACCCCAAGTCGGCCAACCTGAGGGACCTGGAGGTGGTATGGTGGGGAAGCAGACTTTTGATGTAGGTGGGGGCAAGCGCGTCAAGGGCTTTGTAGACATAAAGGAGGATCTTGAAATTTATTCGGAACCGCACAGGGAGCCAGTGGAGAGAGGCCAGGATCGGGGTGATGTGGTCCCATTTTTCGGGTGCCCATCAGGAGTCTAGCTGCGGCGTTTTGGACCAGTTGCAGGCGAGACAGGGGAGATTGGCTGATGCCAGTGTAGAGGGAGTTGCAGTAATCTAGGCGGGAGGAGATAAATATTGAGGATACATTCCGCCCCCCGCGGTAATCACGGAAATCCCCCAGGGAGCCCGTGGACAGGGCGTAGTCCCTCTCTAACACCACCCGGGCGCGGACGTAACCCCTGAAATGGGGCAGGCAGCCGGCTCGGGCAGAGCCCTCTTCCACCTGGCACTGTGGCTCACGGATGGCCAGCTTGGCCAGGCACAGGAGCAACCCAACCAGGACATCCTCGGCCCTGCCCTCTCCCCTATGCACAGGGTGTCCAAAGATGAGGGTGGTGGGTGTGAAGTGCAGCCAGAAGGCAAGGAGCAGCCCCCTTTAGATATTGGAACAGGGGCTGCAACCTCACACACTCCATGTACACGTGGAACACAGACTCTTCCAGCCCGCAAAAGTGGCAGGCGGCTGGTGAGTCTGTGAACCGCGAGAGAAATAGGTTGCAGGGGACCACCCCAGGTCACGGATGTAGAGGGGCAGTGTGTCACACTGTTAGTGTCAAGTGCTGAAGAAGTACCTTTTGAGAAAGCACCTTACCAATTTCCTTGAATTGAGAATACAGGTATGTTACACAGAGGAAGGACTGGCCATATGTCCTTCCACTGGATGGCCACTGATAACTTTCTTGAGTTGGCGGTGGAAAGTGCGGCGTACTGTGAACTAACCAGAAGCCTTGTGTCTGATCCAAAAGTACAACTCCTGGGTTTATGGGGGGAAAAAACAGACAATGATCAATAAAGAGTCACACTGAATTGTAGCAATTGTTTGCAGTGATGTAGCAGTTTTCATAACCTCGGTTGGATTCCAATTATGCCCTTTAGAACACCAGTGCAATATCCTATTTTATACAAGGCTGCTGGACTAACAAACTCTTTCTTGGAAGGGGACGCAAGTTTGGAACAAGAGAGGGTGTCTTTGTAGCTGCAGGGCGGCATGGTGGCGCAGCGGTAGAGTTACTGCCTTACAGCGCCAGAGACCTGGGTTCCATCCTGACTACGGCTGCTGTCTGTACAGAGTTTGTATGTTCTCCCCGTGACCTGTGTGGGTTTTCTCCGGGTGCTCCGGTTTCCTCCCACACTCCAAAGACATGCAGGTTTGTAGATTAAATGTTTAAGAAGGAACTGCAGATGCTGGAAAATCGAAGGTAGACAAAAATGCTGGAGAAACTCAGCGGGTGAGGCAGCATCTATGGAGCGAAGGAAATAGGCAACGCTTTGGGTCGAAACCTTTCTTCGGACTTCTAAAGAAGGGTTTCGACCCAAAACGTTGCCTATTTCCTTCGCTCCATAGATGCTGCCTCACCCGCTGAGTTTCTCCAGCATTTTTGACTACCTCAGGTTTGTAGATTAATTGGCTTTGGTATAAATGTAAATTGTCCCTAGTGTGTGTAGGATAATGTTAGTGTGCGGGGATCGCTGGTCAGCGTGAACTCGACGGGCCGAAGGGCCTGTTTCCGCGCTGTATCTCTAAACTACACTAAACTCTATAGGACTTGGGTTAGGCCACATTTAGAGTATTGCATGCAATTCTGGTCACCCCAATACTGGAAAGATGTGGGGGGGGGGGGGGGAGTTCGGAGAGGGTGCTGAGGAGATTTACCAAAATGCTGCCTAGATTAGAGGGTTTCAGCTACAGGGAGAGGTTGGATAGACTTGGATTGTTTTCTCCGAAATATCCGGGGTTCAGGGGAGACTTGATTGAAGCATATAAAAGTATGAGGGGCACAGATGCGGTAGACAGTCAGAACCTTTTTTTCCCCCAGGGTGGAAATGCCCAACACTAGAGGGCACAGCTGTATGGTGAGGGGGGGAAGGTTGAATGGAGATGTGTGGGGCAAGTTTTGTTTGGGGGGGGGTGCTGCTGAGGACAAAGGGGAACTAAATTGAACACTTTGTAACTTGCTCAACGTCCCTTATGTGGTGACTCTTTGCATACCTTGGGCAGGGTTAGGGTTAGGGTTATGGTTATGTCACCTGTGATAATAAAGTATCATCAATCAATTAATTAATTACTTCATTCATTACTTAATTAAATAGTTCATTCATTCATTCATTCAGAGGTCGCGGTGGAGGCAGATACAATAGAGGTGTCTAAAAGGCCTTTAGATAAGCACATGGAAGTGCAGGGAATAGAGGGATACGGATCATGTACAGATAGAAGAGATCAGTTTAACTTGGCATTGCGTTCGGCACAGACGTTGTGGGCCGAAGGGCCTGAACCTGTGCTGAAATGTTCCATGTTTCCAATGATCCCAGGAATGAGTAGGTTAACCTATGATGAGCGTTTGTCGGCACTGGGCCTGCACTCGCTGGAGTTTAGAAGAATGAGTGGGGACCTCATTGAAACAGAATAGTGAAAGGCTTGGATAGAATATTTCCACTAGTGGGAGAGTCTAGGACTAGAGGTCTTAACCTCGGAATTAAAGGACGTTCTTTTAGAAAGGAGATGATGAGAAATGTCTTTAGTCAGAAGATTCACAGAGGTGAATCTGTGGAATTATTTGACGCAGAAGGCTGTGGAGGCCAAGTCAGTGGATATTTTTAAGGCAGAGATAGATTCTTGATTAGTACTGGTGTCA
Organism: Malacoraja senta; assembly: GCA_038087875.1. Lineage (NCBI taxonomy): Eukaryota > Metazoa > Chordata > Chondrichthyes > Rajiformes > Rajidae > Malacoraja > Malacoraja senta. The sequence continues at coordinate 3,376,075 of CM075992.1, forward strand.
GGGGTTATGGGGAGAAGGCAGGAGAATGGGGTTAGGAGGGAGAGATAGACCAGCTATGATTGAATGGTGGACTTGATAATAATGATAATAATGGCTTGTATTTACGGGTGCCTTATACAGAGGTCTCAAGGACACCTTACAGAGATTAACAAATAGGAAACATATAATCAGAATAAAATAAATTATAAAGACCAATACACAAATTAAGGACAGAATTCTTTCCAAAGACACAAAAAAGAAAATCAGAAACACAATTTGAGGCAAGATCAGCGGCAGCTAAACCACGCCAGCGTCCACTCTCCCCTCCGACCGCCATCTTGAACACAGACTAACATTGACACAACACACAAAAATCATCCCCCCACCTTCTGACTTATGTTTCACCTTTTGTGTGGCCACCGCCAGAGCTCGATCCGATCGGGCTCTGGTCATTGTAGAGCACAAACGCCACATTGTTACGCTGCAAAAGCAAGACAAAGGGTATCAGAATGGAAATGCCTCTTCCCGCAACTGCTTTTAATTCCACTATTAGCTGCAGACATGGGGTGGGAGATTGCAACCTTCACGTGGTCCGCCCTGTTTCGACGAATGCAATCAACCTGGCGTGCACAATCAAATCAGATCAAATAGAACAAGTTGTCCTACAACTTTAGGCTGTGCACGCCATACGCAAGAAGAAGAAGACGCTGCAGACATAAATAAAATCTGAATGTCGGAAGCACACAGCAGTTCAGGCAGCATCTGTAGAGAGTGAAACGCAGCTAGTTTTATACATGTGACTTTTCATCCATCTCAAAGATTGAGACAAAAAGCTGGAGTAACTCAGCGGGTCAGACAGCATCTCTGGAGAAAAGGAATCGGAAACCTGTACGTTCTCCCTGTGACCTGCGTGGGTTTTCTCCGAGATCTTTGGTTTCCTCCCTCACTCCAAAGACGTAGGTTAATTGGCTTGGTGTATGTGTAAATTGTCCCTAGTGTAGGATAGTGTTAATGTGCGGGGATCGCTGGTCGGCGCGGACCCGGTGGGCCGAAGGGCCTCTTTCCGCGCTGTATCTCTAAACTAAACAAGAAACCAAACTCCATATGCAAAAAACAGCCACCACATGCCGACTGTTAAAAAAACTGATCTATTCAGTTGGTAAACAAGGAACTGCAGATGTTGGAAAATCGGAGGTAGACAAAAATGCTGGAGAAACTCAGTGGGTGAGGCAGCATCTATGGAGCGAAGGAAATAGGCAACGTTTCGGGTCGATTTCCTTCGCTGAAGGGTTTCGGCCCGAAACGTTGCCTATTTCCTTCGCTCCATAGATGCTGCCTCACCCGCTTAGTTTCGCCAGCATTTTTGTTTTACCTTCTATTCAGTTGGTGTTTCGTTGAGTTAGGCCCACGACACCTCGGGAAGGCTCAACACTTGGTTCTGGGGTCCCAGAACGGTCCCCCTCAATACCTACTCTCACCACCTATGCTAACCAGTATCTACCCCATGAAGGAAGCTGCGGACAATTGATATGCAGACAGTATAGCCATTGCAATCAAGAACAAGGTTTCCTTTACTTGTTCACAGGAGATGGTATCACAGGCATTTATTACACAGCCCTATTTAACCCTGTGCTGAATGGCAGGGTGGGCCTTTTCAGAGAGTGAACATGAGGATATGGAGTTACGTATAGAGCAGCTCAGGTAAGAACATTAATTTGTCCTTATAAGACTTTGGTAAATTGAATCTACAATATCCTCTTAATATGTGTAGGAGGGAATTTTTTGCTCCATCCCAACTCTATATTTGCCTTTACTTAGATAGGTACGGACATAAAATAAAACAGCTCGTGGATCGGTGGTGAGTCTATCTAACAAGTTGGTTTATTAAAGGTCTCAACATTGCACACTGGGAAACACTCTGAGAGAACCCAAAGCGTTTAGAAGATACAAAGTACCTACAGCATTTTACATTCTCATGACACAATGTTTAGTTTAATTGAGATACAGCACAAAAACAGGTCCTTCGGCCCACCGGGTCTGCGCCGATCAGCGATCACTGCACATTAACACTATCCTACACCCACTAGAATTCTCCCAATTCTGCTAGCCCTTGCTGTCCCCTCCCCTTCATCAGCCCTCTGGTTGTCTCCTCCCCTCCCCCAGCCCTCGGGCTCCTCCTCCGCCTTTTTCCTTTTTTCCTTTCTTCTCCCCACCCCCTATCAGTCTGAAGAAGGGTTTCAGCCCGAAACATTGCCTATTTCCTTCGCTCCATAGACGCTGCTGCACCCGCTGAGTTTCTCCAGCATTTTTGTGTACCTAGGGACAATTTTTACATTTACCAAGCCAATTAACCTACAAACCGGTACGTCTTTGGAGTGTGGGAGGAAACAGAAGATCTCGGAGAAAACCCACGCAGGTCACGGGGAGAACGTACAAACTCCGTACAGAGGGCACCCATAGTCGGGATCGAACCCGGGTCTCCGGCGCTGCAAGCGCTGTAAGGCGGCAACTCTACCGCTGCGCCACCGTGCAAACCTTAGTTACTTGTGGATCTGAATTAAGTCATCATTAATCAATGTCTCTGCAACCTTTCATCTTTGTTTTTCCCAAGAGTTATCTTTAATCTTATGTTTCCTGTTATGTTCTCTCCCATATTTCATTTTAATAATAATATTTTTTTTTAATAAACTATATTTTGGACTCATAAATCATAAATTATATATATTAAAAAAAATAAAAAAACCCACAATACATGAATTAAATTCCAGAATAGAATCCAGACTAAAAGAATGATCAATGTCCTACAACGAGACAATGATACCAGTGTCTCCACAACTGGGATTCGTAGCGTGTAGTGCATCTCCTCCAACCTCATCTATTGCATCCGCTGCTCTAGATGTCAGCTGATCTACATCGGTGAGACCAAGCGGAGGCTTGGCGATCGTTTCGCCGAACACCTCCGCTCGGTCCGCATTAACCAACCTGACCTCCCGGTGGCTCAGCACTTCAACTCCCCCTCCCATTCCGTATCCGACCTTTCTGTCCTGGGTCTCCTCCATGGCCAGAGCGAGCAACACCGGAAATTGGAGGAACAGCTCCTCATATTCCGCTTGTGGAGTCTGCATCCTGGGGGCATGAACATTGAATTCTCCCAATTTTACTAGCCCTTGCTGTCTCCTCCCCTACATATCTCTCCCTCAGCCCTCGGGCTCCTCCTCCTCCTTTTTCCTTTCTTCTCCCCCCCCCCCCCACCCCTATCAGTCTGAAGATGGGTTTCGGCCCAAAACGTTGCCTATTTCCTTCGCTCCATAGATGCTGCTGCACCCGCTGAGTTTCTCCAGCATTTTTGTGTACCTTATGTTTGACCATCATGGACATCATCATTGACCTAATAAATGGACAAAAGACCCGGTTCCTGGATATTTTTATTACACCCAGCCTGGTTTACAACCTCCAATGTTATTCTATCTAAGCTAGCTGTGCCAAGATCCAAACGTGAAGAGCCATGCACTTCATTTACCTGAGGTTGTCCATAGAGTTGCTGCAATGTTGCTCCCACTGCTCCTTGAGTGTTGTTCACTGTGTATCTCCCAGTTTTCCAGCCAGACGCCCCATGGTCCATATACAGGTAGTTTATACCAGAGGTGTCAACATGCTTGGGCAACTTGTAAACTATGAACCTGAATGTAGAGAAGGGGTGGGAGGAATTAGCAGCAAAGGCAGTTAATGATGTATTCAAGAGAGATTCCATCAAATCTACTCTGCCATTCAATCATGGCCGATCTATCACACAACACATTATTTATGTATTCACGGGAGAGTTAGATATAGCTCTTAGGGCTAATGGAATCAAAGGATATGGGGAGAAGGCAGGAACAGGGTACTGATTCTGGATGATCAGCCATGATCATATTGAATGGCTCAAAGGGCAAAATGACCTACTCCTGCACCTATTTTCTATGTTTCTATGAGTAAAGTTCTCTTTTTTAAAAATATTTTTATTTATTAGAAGCAAATGTACAAGAGTAGAACAAACGGCATATCAAATTATATAGTTATTGTACAGCCTCAATTTTAACTTTTTAGCTTTGAATTAGAGGAAAAGAAAAGAGAAAGAACAAGAAAGAGAAAAAGTGAGATGTGCAAAGATAGGACCCCTAGACTAGCAAAGTAGTGTGGCCGACTTGGGGTCCCGCAGTCTAGGCATAAGCTCAGGGGCGACCGCGCCTTTGCGGTTGCAGCCCCTAGACTGTGGAACAGCATCCCCCTTCCCATCAGAAGTGCCCCCTCCATCGACTCCTTTAAGTCAAGACTAAAAACTTATCTATACTCCCAAGCCTTTTCTTGACGTCCTCTGAGCGAGGGCTATATGTATATATGTATGTAGCTTGTTTGTTTATACTATACTTATAACAAATGTAAAGCACTTTGGCCAACGAGAGTTGTTTTTTAAATGTGCTATATAAATAAATGTGACTTGACTTGACTGACTAGCCAAAGAGTGGGTAAAAGAAGGAAAGAAGAGAGGAAAAGAACAAAAAAGAACAAAAAGAAAAAGAGAGAGAAAAGTGATGATATACCTGCCTGAAAAGTTCTCTTTACAGTCTGTGTAAAAAAACATCCCCACACATCTCCATTAAACCTTATAGCTAAACCCTCTGGTGTTGGATATTTCCATCCTGGGAAGCAGTTTGGATTATTCCCTTTGTGGCCATTCTCGTAAATAACCGTCTCTTGAATAATCTTGAATAATCATTCTCTTACATAATCTTGGCAGGTACTATCCACCTACATACATGGGGCTCCAATCTAATATTTCCCCTTTTCAGAGGGCATGGTAGCACACCGATTTAGCTTTGGGCTCCAAAATTGGACGGTTGATCCAGAGTTAAAAACAGAGATAAAATGCTGGAGACACGTAGCCCTGGTCTTGGGAAAGAGATTCAGTTAATGCTTCAGGTCCAGGACCACTCAAAATTACCAGGAAAGACAGAAAAAAGTCAGCTGAGGTCGCAGAAAAAGTAGTTGAGAGGGCTAGGGAACACCTCTGATAGGTTGAATCCTGTTGTTAAAATCAGATTAAACCTCAGAGTGATTGGCGAGACTGTGCAACAAACAAACGGTGCTAAATAATTTTAAAAAAGGAACTATGACACAGCAGGTAGACTTGCTGTTTCACAGTTATAGTAACCCAGGTCCAATCTTGACCTCTGGTGCTGTTTGTGTGGAGTTTGCAAGTTCTCTCATGTGCTGTGTGTGGGTGTCCTTTGGTTTCCTTCCACATCCCCAAAATGGCATCAAATTGCTGCTCCATCTCTGGAGTAAAAGGATGGGTGATGTTTCGGGTCGGGACCCTTCTTCAGTCTTCTGGTGAAAAAGGATGGGTGACGTTTCAGGTCGGGACCCTTCTTCAGATCTCCTGTGGATTATGGGTTGTGGTCATGGGGACGTATGTAATGCAAGCAAGGTTCAATTAGGAAGCCGCCAAACTCCTCACAGATCACGAGTATCAGAGATCCAGTAGGGAAACAGGAAGAGAGGATTTATCTCCTCCTTCCGCTATTAGACCACTTTCACTATGAGAGTTGAGGCACGAGGAAATGCAGATGCTAGAATCATGAGAAAAAACCCACAACATGCTGGAAGAACTCAGCAGGTCAGGCAGTGTCTGTGGAGGGAATGGACAGACGATGATACTCAGACTGATGAACGGTCCCAACCAGAAATGTTGCCCACCCCATTTATTCCACAGCATTCCAAGGACCACCTCTCTTGCAAATACTCAAATCCTTCTGGGGCCCCCTGTAAACATGCACATCTTCTCAGAGATATACAGGGAATATCAGGATTCCCGGAACCCCCTTACAAATACACAGCTTTTCAGGGACATAAGAATGGCATGTTGCATTGTTAGTAGAACAGCAGCCTCACATTCCACGGTTCTAGATTCAATTGTGCCTTTGTGTAGATGACAAACAGAATCTGGGTGGACGTTGATGGGAATGTGGTGAGAATAAAGGAAGTTTGGGTAGGATTACTGTAAATGGGTGTTTGATGGTCAGAATTGACCATGGGCCCAAAGGCCTGTTTCCATGTTGCTTAGAGTTATGCGGTACTGAGCCAGGCCCTTCAGCCCAAATCATCCATGCTGACCAGTCCTGAACGACTATAATAATAATAATAATAATAATAATTTTATTTACTGGCGCCTTTCTAAAACCCAAGGACACCTTACAATGCATAGAATCACAACAACAAAAATACAAAACACATAATCGAGTATTAGAAAGGCGCTATATAAATCCAATCCATTATTATTATTATTATAATCGGAATAAATTAAATATAAAAACACCACAGTACACAAATCAAGGACAGAATTCAATTTCAAGAGCACCAAAAGAAAATAAGAAACACAATTTGACTATCTACCTCATTGATAACCCTCGGACTATCCTTGATCGGTCTTGCACAAAACGTTGTTTCCTTATCATGTATCTATCTATACACTGTAAATGGCACGATTGTAATCATGTATTGTCTTTCCGCTGACTGGATAGCACGCAGCAAAAGCTTTTCACTGTACCTCGGTACACGTGGCAATAAACTAAACTGAACTGAGGATGAGACTGAATTCTGTACTCAGTCCCTAGTGCAATCAAGGCACTTTGTAACTTCCACAACACTGTTGGATCACTCAAGTTTACGTCAGAAACAAGCCAGCAATGGCAGCACTGCTTACCCAGAAGGCCGTGCGCCGCAGAAAGTGCCCTGGACGCATCCAGACACCACTGAGCCAAAGGATACTCTCAGTGCTGGAGTAACTCAGCGGGTCAGGCAGCATCTCTGGAGAACATGGAGAGGTGACATTACGGGTCGAGACCCTTTCTGCAGACTCTGAGAACTGAACTCAACCCAACCCAGTGTTTAGTTGAACAGCTTCCAGGTTTGAAAGGCCAATGACCCAGCTTACCAATCAACGGGCTGCCCATTGTCATCCTGGCAGGAAAGGTCAGAGGTCACCCTTGACGCCAAACAGGCAACGATCAGAGAAGGCAACCCGTACCAATGGTTAGAAATTGTCATCTGCAAGACAGTGAAAGCCGACTTGTTAAAACCATCCTCCTCCAGCAGTTGTACCCTCATCCTTGTTTTCAAACACAGTCACAGACACAGACACCCCCCCCCCCCCCCCCCCCCTTGTCTCAAGAGCCAAGACTGTTCAATTGTGATTATGCACCAACGATTAAACAATGAAATTATTAGGTGGACACAAAATGCTGGAGTAACTCAGCGGGACAGGCGGCATGAAGAAGTCTGAAGAAGGGTTTCGGCCCGAAACGTTGCCTATTTCCTTTGCTCCATAGATGCTGCTGCACCCGCTGAGTTTCTCCAGCACTTTTGTCTACCTGTCTGGATCATTAGATGTTACTCCCTCCCATTCATGCCCCCAGCACTTGTTTATTTATTTATCTATCTATTTATTTATTTATCTATTTATTTATCTATTTATTTATCTATCTATCTATCTATTTATTTATTTATTTATCTATCTATCTATTTATTTATCTATTTATTTATCTGTTTATTTATTTATTTATTTATTTATTTATTTATTTATCTATTCTTCTTTATTTGGAACAGATTAAAAAAAAATAAAAAGCAAGTGTGAAACAGCATACAAAAAACAAAAACAAAAATATTTATAAAGTGTCATAAACGATATTTATCAATAAATGAATCGTATGTATCCGAAACAGAGCAGGAAGAAGCCAAAGCTTATTAATTCCCACCCCTTATTCAACTGCTTATAATTATCTTATACACATGTAGCAGCTATAAACACCTATTTCCATACGTACACTAATCAAATATTTACAAAGCCATACCGAAAAAAAAAACCTCCTGTACTATACAGTATCTCGTAGTCATATATACAACCCTTCACTTATCTCTTAAAAATAGCAGAGTCAGGGGATATGGGGAGAAGGCAGGAACGGGGTACTGATTGGGGATGATCAGCCATGATCACATTGAATGGCGGTGCTGGCTCGAAGGGCCGAATGGCCTATTCCTGCACCTATTGTCTATTGTCTATCATCCTATAATCACCCTTCCCAATACAATCAGTATAACAAATATCCCACTCAAAATCACCTATCCTCATCCCAATATCCTTTAAAAAGAGTGTTTTTGTACATCTTTTTAAACTGAATTATGGAGTGGAAGATAGCAACCTTCACGTGATCCGCCCTGTTTCGACTAATGCAATTAACTCAACGCACAAACGGAAGATCAAATAGAACAAGTTGTCATACAACTTTAGGCTGTGCACCCCACTCGAAAGAAGAAGAGAACTGAATTATGTTAAATTCCCATTTAAAGAAAATATAGCTGGTAGCACCACAAATGTTGCTGCGTACCACGGTGAACTTCAAGGAAGCACTGCAAACACTGGCAAGGTCTATTTAAAAAGACAAATAGAAACTGGGCCCCTGGTGTGCTGAAAGACAGTGTTGAAAATAGGGCCATGGTGTGTATAAAAACAGTGCGGGAACAGGGCCCAGTAAGTTCTAACTGAGGTTTGGAAATGGGACCCTGTTGAAATTCACTGCCGAATTTCTTGCTGAGCAAGATGAAAACTGAAGCAACAACATTGAATACATTTTTGAACTTACTCACGTGCAGAAATATCAGACTTCCTGCTATTCCGCAACAAAATACAAACCGAAGATAGACGCAAAAAGCGGGAGTAACTCAGCGGCACAGGCAGCATCTCTGGGGAGAAGGAACGGGTGACATTTCGGGTTGAGTCTGAAGAAGGGTCTCAACCCGAAATGTCACCTATTGCCAGCTCAATACCCTACTTAACTCTGCACCTTGGTGATTGCCAGTCACCCCCCCCCCCCCCTGGACACTCCTTCCCCCAGTGACTGATTTCCCCCCCCCCAAAATTTGCACTACTGCTACTGTATATACATATATACAAATTGTGTTTCTTATTTTCTTTTTGTGCTTTTGTAATTGAATTCTGTCCTTGATTTGTGTACTGTGGTGTTTTTATATTTAATTTATTCCGATTATGTGTTTTGTAGTTTTGTGATTCTATGCCTTGTAAGGTGTCCTTGGGTGTTAGAAAGGCGCCAGCAAATGAAATGAATTATTATTATTATATATATGTTACTGTTCCATTATTCTGTGTTCGCACTTCTGGGTGGGATGCTAACTGCATTTCGTTGTCTCTGTACTTGTACTTGCACAATGACAATAAAGTTTGAATCTGAATCTGAATCTGAATCTACAGAGATGCTGCCTGTCCCGCTGAGTTACTCCGGCATTTTGTGCCTATCTTCAGTTTAAACAAGCATCTACAGAACTTTCCTTCCAAAACAAAATCCAAACCATTGTTTGGCACGATCAGGTTTCCTTCCACCTTTCCATTTTACCACAGTGACCGAACTTCAGTAGATTTCATTTGCTGTAAAGCGCTTTGGGAAGTCTGAAAATTTGCTATAGAAATGCAAGTCTTTTCACCATGCAAGTACCACAACCTTATTATTGTGGTGTGTTACATCATGAGAATAATCCCCACCAATATTCAACTGGACACTAAAATGATAGGAGTGAGATCGATCGATTTACCAAATGGTGCCAGCACAATAACCTGGCTCTCAAAACCAGCAAAACCAAGGAACTGATTGTGGACTTTGGAAGGGGTAGGATGGGGACCCACAGTCCCGTTTATATCAACGGATCAATGGTGGAAAGGGTCAAGAACTTCAAATTCCTGGGCGTGCATATTTCCCAAGATCTCTCCTGGTCCCAGAACACTGATGCAATTATAAAGAAAGCACATCAGCGCCTCTACTTCCTGAGAAGATTATGGAGAGTCGGTATGTCAAAGAGGACTCTCTCGAACTTCTACAGGTGCACAGTAGAGAGCCTGTCGTGGCCTGGTTCGGCAACTTGAGCGTCCAGGAGCGGAAAAGGCTGCAAAAAGTTGTGACCACTGCCCAGTCCATCATCGGCTCTGACCTCCCTACCATCGAGGGGATCTACCGCAGTCGCTGCCTCAAAAAGGCAGCCACCATCATCAAGGACCCACACCATCCTGGCCATGCACTCATCTCTCCGCTACCATCGGGTAGAAGGTACAGGAGCCTGAAATCTGCAACATCCAGGTTCAAGAACAGCTTCTTCCCCACAGCCATCGGACTATTAAACTCAACTTTAAACAAACTCTGAACTATAACAGCCTATTGCACTTTATCTGTTTATTTATGTGTTCAATTCAATTCAAAGCACTTTATTCGTCCCCGAGGGCCAATTTAAAAGGGCGCATTACAGTAGCTTTTAAAAAAAAGGGACACAATCAACAAACATAAGCAGCACGCATACTGCACAATCAACCAACACACGCATTTCACAGACACACTGCATGCACAATCACACAAGACACACAGCACATCAACATTCAACACAAAGTAATAGTTTTCAACACATAGTAATAGTTTTTAAAGTGCTTCCTTACTGCTTCAATTAAAAAGTGCATATAGAAGGTTATTTCATTTAGAAGGTTATTTCATTTCATATGTTCATGAGTCAGTGATCAGCATTAAGAAGCTGGACAGCCCTGGGGATAAAGGTTGCCTTCCTCCTCTGTGTCCGGCAACCCGGACAGCGAAGTCTGCGTCCTGAGGGGAGCCACTCAAACTCAGGAAACAGAATGTGTGTGTGTATATATATATTCTATGGTATATGGACACACTGATCTGATCTGTATTTATGCCTACTATATTCTGTTGTGCTGCAGCAAGCAAGAATTTCATTGTCCTATGTGGGACATAGAAACATAGAAACATAGAAATTAGGTGCAGGAGTAGGCCATTCGGCCCTTCGAGCCTGCACCGCCATTCAATATGATCATGGCTGATCATCCAACTCAGTATCCCGTACCTGCCTTCTCTCCATACCGTCTGATCCCTTTAGCCACAAGGGCCACATCTAACTCCCTCTTAAATATAGCCAATGAACTGGCCTCGACTCCCCTCTGTGGCAGAGAGTTCCAGAGATTCACCACTCTCTGTGTGAAAAAAGTTCTTCTCATCTCGGTTTTAAAGGATTTCCCCCTTATCCTTAAGCTGTGACCCCTTGTCCTGGACTTCCCCAACATCGGGAGCAATCTTCCTGCTTCTAGCCTGTCCAACCCCTTAAGAATTTTGTAAGTTTCTATAAGATCCCCTCTCAATCTCCTAAATTCTAGAGAGTATAAACCAAGTCTATCCAGTCTTTCTTCATAACATCCCAGGAATCTGGTGAACCTTCTCTGCACTCCCTCTGCACATGACAATAAACTCTCTTGACTCTTGACTTGACTTGATAGGAAGCTGAAACACAGAAATAGCAACAGTAACTCAGCACCCAACTCTACCCCACTCTGAAGATAGAAGATGAACGTAACTCAGCGGGACAGGCATAGTCTCTGGAGAGAGGGAATGGGGAACGTTTCGGGAGTCAAGACCCTTGGTCACCCATTCCTTCTCTCCAGAGATGCTGCATGTCTCGCTGAGTTACTCCAGCACTTTGTGTCTATCTCTGGAGAAAATGCATTGGCGACGTTTCGGACCGACACCCTTCTTCATTCTCCCTGTATTATTGTTTACAAAGTTATGGTCAAACGTTGTGATTTAAATATGAAACGTACCTTTTTTTCCTGTCTGGTCCACTTATGTGTGGGTGCACACAGTCGCTCTTAGCGTGGCTGGATAAATAGAGTTTATATATATATATGTATGGAATATATATTTATAAACGGAGAACTGAAAGGCAAAGGCTTACTGGGTGAATGCAAGAAGCCAGAGAGATACAAGGTTGTACTTCCTGTTTTTTTTACAACCACTGTCTGTGCATAACACGTGTGCCACATGCAGAGCTGGAGGGCTGGACTTGAGGCGAGTTAGTCAGCAACAAAGGTCTTTGGTCAGCAGACCGTGGACAAAACACACACGCACACACAGCAGTTAACAGCAAAGATCCTACAGCAAGCTATAGCAAGCTTGGTTAACAGGCAGGCAGGGGTTGCAGACTGAAACACTCGGCGTGTCCGCTCATGTCCCTCAGATGAGAAACAGAACTCGGGTTTCAGGAAGAAGACCATTCGACAGAAATGGGAAGCAGACAAAAGCATCTGAGGGGGTGGGGGTGATGGAAGGGAAGGGGGGGGAGAGGGAAGGGGGGAGAGGGAAGAGGGGGGGGGAGGGAAGGAGAGGGGGGAGTGGTTGGGAGAGGGAAGAGGATGGGAAGGGGATAGGGTGAGAGAGGGAAGAGAAGGGAGTGGAGGGGGAAGATGGGAAGGGGAGAGGGAAAGGGGATAGGGGGAGAGAGGGAAGAGAAGGGAGTGGAGAGGGAAGATGGGAAGAGGAGGGGAAGGGGATAGGGTGAGAGAGGGAAGAGAAGGGAGTGGAGAGGGAAGATGGGAAGGGGAGAGGGAAAGGGGATAGAGGGGAGAGAGAAGAGAAGGGAGAAAGGAAAGGAGAGGGAAGAGAAAGGACGAGGGTGGGGGGGAGAGGGAAGAGTGGGGGGAGGGGGAGACATCGCAGACTAAAGTCTGAAGAAGGGTCTCAACCCGGAACGTCACCCATCCCTTCTCTCCAGAGATGCTGCCTGAGTTACTCCAGCACTTTGTGCCTATCTCACAGGCTGTAAACCGAACGACCATGAGGCACTCTGTAGACAAGGTTATCCGATCAGTGAGTGAATGGAAGCTGAATTAGGACAACAGAGACAAACACAAAAATGCTGGAGTAACTCAGCAGGGACAGGCAGCATCTCTGGAGAGAAGGAATGGGTGACGTATCGGGTCGAGACTCGTCACCAGACCTTTAGTGGGAACTGGGCAATTTTAGAGATTAAAACAAAATAGTTGCAGAGAAAGTGGGAAGAAGTGGAAAGAACAATGTTGGCGACAATCCAACTGTGCTGTAATTGTCACACAAAGTGCTGGAGTAACTCAGTGGGTCAGGCAGCATCTCTGGAGAACATGGGATAGTTGACGTTTCAGGTCGGGACCCTTCTTCAGACCAATAGCAAAGTTTGAATAAGGAGTAAGCCATTTAGAACGGAGACGAGGAAACACTTTTTCTCACAGAGAGTGGTGAGTCTGTGGAATTCTCTGCCTCAGAGGGCGGTGGAGGCAGGTTCTCCAGATGCTTTCAAGAGAGAGCTAGATAGGGCTCTTAAAAATAGCGCAGTCAGGGGATACGGGGAGAAGGCAGGAACGGGGTACTGATTGGGGATGATCAGCCATGATCACATTGAATGGCGGTGCTGGCTCGAAGGGCCGAATGGCCTACCCCTGCACCTATTGTCGATTGTCTCCTGCACCTATTGTCTGATGAAGGGTTTCGGCCCGAAACGTTGCCTATTTCCCTCGCTCCATAGATGCTGCTGCACCTGCTGAGTTTCTCCAGCATTTTTGTCTACCTTCGATTTTCCAGCATCTGCAGTTCCTTCTTAAACACCTATTGTCTATTGTCTGTTGTAATAGTGAGCACAGTGTATTGTGCCCCAGTATTTAATTGAAGAAAATTTCTGAAAATTTCTGTCTGTTTAATGTTATCTGTTGAGGTTGGAATTGGAGAAGCGCATGGATCTCAGATGTCCATCGAACAGAGTGATGGGGAGAGTTTTCAAATATTTTCCCATGAAAGTATTTTGAAAAGTGTTTTGTCCTTTTACACATGAGTTATGCTGTTTTCTTTCCTTCCATTTGCGATTTCTGGTTGTGACTCAGTTTGGACAGGAGAGTTTTGTGATTTATCTGTTTTTCAACAATGTAACATTACCTCAGACATCCTACATCATTCAGTTTGCAACAGTAGGTTAGAGACTCAACATTATATGGTGTTAACAGATGCTGTCCCATGAACATACATCTACCCATTTTGAAAACCTATGTAGAGTCTCAATGTATTCGTGAAGACATTAAAAAAAAACCAAAGACAAACATTTTTAAATTATTGCTTAGCCCCCAAAATTAATCAAAGTAAGAGGCTTACGTCTGAAGAGGCTCAGTCTGAAGAAGGGTCTCGACCCGAAACGTCACCCATTACTTCTCTTCATGCTGCTGTCCTGCTGAGTTACTCCAGCATTTTCACAAATCACAATCACAATCACACAATCACACAATCACAATCACACAATCACACAATCACACAATCACACAATCACAATCACACAATCACACAATCATCACACGATCACAATCACACAATCACACAATCATCACACGATCACAATCACACAATCACACAATCACAATCATCACACAATCACACAATCACACAATCACAATCACACAATCACACAATCATCACACAATCACACAATCACAATCACACAATCACACAATCACACAATCATCACACAATCACACAATCACACAATCACACAATCACACAATCACACAATCACAATCACACAATCACACAATCACACAATCACAATCACACAATCACAATCACATAATCACAATCACACAATCACACAATCATCACACAATCACAATCACACAATCACAATCACACACAATCACACAATCACACAATCACACAATCACACAATCACACAATCACAATCACACAATCACACAATCACAATCACACAATCACACAATCACACAATCACACAATCACAATCACACAATCACACAATCACAATCACACAATCACAATCACATAATCACATAAACACAATCATCACACAATCACACAATCACACAATCACACAATCACACAATCACAATCACACAATCACAATCACATAATCACATAAACACAATCATCACACAATCACACAATCACACAATCACAATCACACAATCACAATCACACAATCACAATCACATAATCACAATCACATAATCACAATCACACAATCACAATCACACAATCACACAATCACAATCACACGCAATCACACATTCACACAATCACACAATCACAATCACACAATCACAATCATCACACAATCACACAATCACAATCACACAATCATCACACAATCACACAATCACAATCACACAATCACACAATCACAATCATACAATCACAATCACAAAATCATTACACAATCACACAATCATTACACAATCACAATCACA
>CM075992.1:3396213-3413713 GCA_038087875.1 Malacoraja senta
TCAGATTGTATGACTTGTGATCCTCAGTAAAATTAAAACAGTAATGGAAATAGCAAGGCTGTTCCTCCCAACTTGAACTTCAGGAGGTGGGATAACCCAGGATTATGAAAGTTGAGGCTTGGCCGCTGCTACTTGAAGGCAAACTGTGAGGCAACTTGACCTTCGGTTAGAGTTTCTGAGGAACCACACTGTTTCCTCCTCCAGATCTGGCAATCCCATTAAAACCCCTTCTCAGCAATCCCCATCCTCTGTGGCAGCTCACAGTATCGATGGAAGAATGTTGGGAATAGGAGATGAAATGTCAGGTCCAAATGTTAGCAGAAGGCAATGGAAATGCAGACAATGCCATCGGATTCCTGCCCCTGGTCCTAGACTCTCCCACTGGTGGGAAATTGGAAGGGCCTGTTTCCGCGGGAAACAGGCCCTTCAAACTCTCTCTTGAATACATAAATAATGTGATGTGTGATAGATCGGCCATGATTGAATGGCAGAGTAGACTTGATGGAATCTCTCTTGAAAACATCCAGTGAATTGGCCTCCACTGCCTTCTGTGGCAGAGAATTCCACGGATTCTCAACTCTCTGGCTTCTTCAGAACCCAAAAACGTCACCTATTCCTTTTCTCCAGCTATGCTGCCTGAACGGCTGAATCGCTCCAGCTTTTTGTGTCTATCTTTAGTTGCCTGGCCAGGCCTGGGAATGGTTGTGTGGAGTTGAATGCAATGCCTCTTGAGTGGGCACGATTGTTCTTTGCTCAGGACCCAGCGGAGTGATCTGATCGGCCGGGCTGGTCCAGGTTGGAGGCCGGAGGATGTTCATACCAGGTTTCTCTTTTGCTCACAAACCCAGCGACGCTTCTGGTCACAGTTGGCGTCATTCCATTTTCCATGAATTTGAGCGCAATCTTCCTCACCCCCGGCATTGTTGGGTTCACCTGCATTCCAGTCCCTTAGACCAGGAGAGCCCCAGAGTGGAAAATGAGCACAAAGTTAGTCAAAAGTCACACAGCACAGGAAAACAGACCCCTTTGCCCAAACTCATTCATGCCGAGCAAAATTGATTATATAATGGGGTGGCGTGGCGGTAGAGTCACTGCCTTACAGCTACCTCACAGTGCCAGAGACCCAGGTTCGATCCTGGCTACGGGTGCTGTCTGTTTGGAGATTGTATGTTCTCCCCATGTTCTGCGTGGGTTTTCTCCGGGTGCTCCGGTTTCCTCCCACACTCCAAAGACGTGCAGGTTTGTCGGTTAACTGGCTTGGTAAAATTTGTACATTGTCCCCAGTGTGTGTAGGTAAGTGTTGGTGTCGGGGAGATCGCTGCGCCACTGCGCCACGCTTTCCTCACCCCGTACAGGGTGGGGGGGGGGGGGTGAGTTGATGGGGCGATCGGTATGATCCTGGGCCTGGCCTAGGTGACCAGGCGGCAGGCAGTCGAGAGTTCTTCCGGAATCGACTGCCTGCCCCTCTTCTGGGGTTCTGCCCATGCCCACGTGTCCCTGGAGAGGGAGGCACGCAGTGTTTATGGGGAGATTGGAAGCCTTGAATGGTGGGCACTGCGGAGGCTCAAGTGTGCCCTGGATACAGCTGGCACTGTTAAAATTTGATGGTTGATGTTCACAAATTGCACAAACAGCAGTTTTGATCAATTGGACATCGCCTGTGGAACTTGTGCACGACAATGCTGAGAACTATATTCTGCACTCTGTATCTTCCTTGTTTAGCTTAGTGTAGAGGTACATCAAGGAAACGTGCCCTTAGTGTAGAGGTACATCAAGGAAAAGTCCACACCGACCACCAATCACCCCCGTCACACTAATTCTATGCTGTACCACTGTCTCATCCACTCTTCACAAAGGCCAATTAACCTACAAACCCTGCCTGTCTTTGGGATGTGGGAGGAAACCCATGCGAGACCTGGAGACCTACGGGCGCTCCAAGCCGTGGGAGTCTGCCGGACTTTAACATCGCGGAGCTTGCGATCCCTTCGCCGGGGGATCGTAGCTCCAACTGCGGTGCCTGTAGACTTTAACATTGCGAAGTCCGCGGTCTCTGGTAAGAAGAGGCTGACTCGGGAGCTCCAACCGCCCCGACGCGGGAGTTTCGATCACCCCGACAGGGGGCTGCGATCGTCGGCTGCGGGGGCTTTGATGGCCCCGACTGCAGATGGTTTGACTGCCCCGACCGAGGGAGGACAAAGAGGAAGAAGATTGAACTTTATTGTCTTCCATCACAGTGAGGAATGTTGAATTTTCTGTGGTGGATGTTTATGTTAACTTTTATGTGGTTGTGTGTCTTGTTGCTTTTCACTTAGTATGGCTGTACGGAACCTTAACTGGTACATGTGACAATAAACTAACCTTGAAACCTTGACCTTGAAACTTTGAACATGCAAACTCCACACAGACAGCACCCGAGTATTGAAACCGAGTGTCTGGCACACAGGGAGGTGGAGGGTCTACCAGCTGCGCTACTATGCTGCCCAATTGAATGTATAGATGCACAGTATGATGTGATCTTATTGTTTAGTTTAGTTTAGAGATAGTGTGTGGAAAGAGGCCCTTCGCCCCTCCGAGTCCGTGCCCACCACCAATCCCCACACACTAAAGGGCCTGTCCAATGTAACGATTTTTTCGGCGACTGTCGGCATCATTGACTGACGTATCAGGTCACCGAAAAAATCACGGCCTGACGCGGCGTGATGACGTATTGACGCACGGTGTTTCCTCAAGTTTTGCAACATTTTTTTTGTCCCTGCTGGATTTTGAAATGTTCAAAATCTTTTGGTGACCCTGATATGACGCCGGCAGTCGCCGAAAAAAATCGGCAAATGGGACCGGCCCTTAACACTGTTCTACACACACGAGGGACAATTTATAACTATATCAAGTCAATTAACCTACAAACCTGTACGCCTTTGGAGTGTGGAAGGAAACTGGAAGCCCTGTAGAAAAACCCACGCACGTCACGGGGAGTACGTACAAATTCATACAGGCAGCACCCGTAGTCAGGATCGAAGTCGTGTCCCTGGCGCTGTATAGGTCTCTGGCGCTGTATATATATATTTTTTAAAGCCCCTGTCCCACTTAGGAAACCTGAACGGAAACCTCTGGAGACTTTGCGCCCCACCCAAGGTTTCTGTGCGGTTCCCGGAGGTTGCAGGTGGTTGCCGGAGGTTGCAGGTAGTGGAAGCAAGTAGGGAGACTGACAAAAACCTCCGGGAACCTCCGGGAATCGCACGGAAACCTTGGGTGGGGCCCAAAGTCTCCAGAGGTTTCTGTTCAGGTTTCCTAAGTGGGACAGGGGCATAAATAAGGCAGCAACTCTACCGCTGCACCACTGTGCCGCCCATGATTGGATAGCATGCAAAGCAGAGCTGTTGACTGTACCTCGGTACACGTGACAATAATATACCTAAGCCTGACCCCTGAACCTCTCAACAAACATTGACTCGTTCCACTGTGGCATCAGCAAAGTGCTCTGTAGTAGAGTGCAAACTTGGAAAGCTAAAAGGGACTTACGCCGCTGATGTGTTGAAGGCTGTGCCATCGACCCACTCCCAATTCCCAGTCCCATTCACAATGAGACCAAACCAAAAAACTTTAAATTTAGTACTCATGGTGATAAACGTCTGTAAAAGAATTGAAGAAAGCATCATCAGCATTAAAGTGCACACACTCACACTTACCTAAACATAATAATAATAATAATAATATCTTTTATTGTCCTTGCACATATGTGCAACGAGATTTGGTATGCAGCTTCCATCCGATGTCATAACTTAAACTAATAACATTTAGATTTAGGTACCCCGAGAAACATGATTTATAAAAAGAACAGTAAAACAGTCAAAACAGTCTAAAGTGCAAATGTGTCTGTGCCGGGTCGATGTGCGACGTGACCATCCGAGGGAGACACTTCATGGGGCGGGGGTCACTCAGCAGGGCCGGTTCAGAGCAGTGATAGCTCTGGGGATGAAGCTGTTCCTGAGTCTGGAGGTGCGGGCGTAGAAGGCCTTGTAACGTCTGCCGGAAGGTAGGAGTTCGAACAGTCCATTACAAGGGTGTGAGGAGTTACAAACTGCCTTGATTGCACTTGGGACTGAGTACAGAATTCAGTCTCAGCTTCAGTTCAGTTCAGTTTAGTTTATTGCCACGTGCATCGAGGTACAGTGAAAACAACTCACAAACAACTTTGCTCCCATCTGGCAAAAGACCTGAACTACTATCTACTTCTTTGGTGACCCTAGACCTATCTTCGATCGGACTTCACTGGCATTACCTTGCACTAAACGTTATTCCCTTACCATGCATCTGTACACTGTGGACGGCTCGATTGTAATCATGTATTGTCTTTCCGCGGACTGGTTAGCAAAAGCTTTTCACTGTACCTCGATACACGTGGCAATAAACTAAACTGAACTGAAGCTGAGACTGAATTCTGTACTCAGTCCCAAGTGCAATCAAGGCAGTTTGTAACTTCCACAAACAAGCGGAAACAAGCCGGCAATGGCAGCACTGCTTACCCAGAAGGCCGTGCGCCGCAGAAAGTGCCCTGGACGCATCCAGACACCACTGAGCCAATGAAACGAATACAATGTTACTCAGCGGATCAGGCAGCATCTCTGGAGAACATGGAGAGGTGACGTTACGGGTCGAGAGCCTTCTGCAGACTCTGAGTCATTTCGGGCAGGGGGTGGGGATCAACGACCCTATAGCGAGCAAGATAGATCACTCGACGAAAAAGACGTAGTACGGTCATGGGCAGATTCATGGGGTAATTTTCGGCCCCATTTCCGTAACCGGCTTCCGTCTCCGCACCAAAGATCCCACAGCGGAGCAAAGATAACTAGTGCGGAGACGGAAGCCGGTTACGGAAACATCCTCGTAAAAATAAAAGTTCAAAATCTTCTCCTCATTTTCAGAATTATAATTTATTAACACAAACTGTTCCCCCGCAACGTTGATTACACTGCGGGTCGGGTCGGGTCGGGTCACTGAAATGGATGAAAAAAAGGCCCACTTTCCGCTCCGTTGCGTACTACACGTCAGCCCATTGCATTTAGCAGGAGTGGTCTATCTTGCTCCACTATAGGATCTTTGGTGGGGATGGTGATTCTGACATGCGTAAAATCTGACTTACGTAAAGGTTCACGGAAGGTAAAGGTAGGGGAAGCAAGAACCAGAGGATAAAGGTTTAAGGTGAGAGGGGAAAGATTTATTAGAAATCGGAGGGGCAATATTTTCACAGATAGAATATGCTGCCAGTGGAGGTAGTTGAGGCAGGAACTATAACAACATTGAAAAGACATTTGGACAACTATATGTTTAAGAAGGAACTGCAGATGCTGGAAAATTGAAGGTAGACGAAATGCTGGAGAAACTCAGCGGGTGAGGCAGCATCCATGGAGCGAATGAAATAGGCAACGTTTCGGGTCGAGACCCTTCTTCAGACAAATACATGGGTAGGAAGGGTTTAGAGAGATACACACGATAGACACAAAATGCTGGAGTAACTCAGCGGGAGAGGCAGCATCTCTGGAGAGAAGGAATGGGTGACGTTTCGGGTCGAGACCCTTCTTCCGACCAGACACGTCACCCATTCCTTCTCTCCAGAGATGCTGCCTGGCCCGCTTATTTACTCCAGTTTTTTTGTCTTTATCTTCGGTTTAAACCAGCATCTGCAGTTCCTTCCTGTGCAAATCTGGTGTATCCTTGGAGAGTTTCACAACACACATGCTGAAAGCTTCCACTTACCTGCTCATTCGCGCTATTAATGACAAAGAGATTGCCCCCATGGAGGGAGCAGTACTGCTGGCTATTGTGCCACGTGGCTTCCGCGATTGAGAAGAAGTAGCAGCTCTCATCAAAGGCGATCCAGTTACTGGGGCATTGAAGGTTCCGACACTCTGAAAAACATTCAGTTCAGTCTAGTTCAGGGGTTCCCAACCTTTTTCGTCCCGTTTACCCCTGGCAACTTTAATCTTTTGTGTCTATCTTGAATTTTCTTGACCCCGCTCTTTTTTTTTTTTTTTTTTTTTCTTTCCGTAAATGTTTTTTTTATTAGATTTTTAAACAAATGTACAATTTACAAGGAAGGGTAGAAAGCTCACACAATTTAAAAAACACTTTCACAAAATTATCAAATTAAAATATTAACATTTTTATCTATAATATATTCAACCTCCTGCGGTGACCAGCGTTCACAGAAGGCCTCCACAGTCCCCGTGGACACCGCGTGTTCCCTCTCTAGGGACACGCGGGCACGGACGTAACCCCGGAAAAGGGGCAGGCAGCCAACCGCTGTGCGGCCATCGACCGCCCGCTGCCTGGACCCGCGAATGGCCATCTTGGCCAGGCCCAGGAGCAGTCCGACAGGGAGACCCCCTCCTCCCTCCCGACCCTCCCCCCTCTTTACCGGGTGCCCATAAATTAATAGCGTTGGACTAAAATGTAACCAAAACTTGAGGAGCAGCCCCTTCAAATACTCGAACAGGGGCTGCAACCTCTCGCACTCTATATACACGTGGAACACGGTCTCTTCCTCACCGCAGAAATGACACGCAGGGGAAGAGTCCGTGAACCGGCTCAAGTACCTATTACAGGCCACGGCTTTGTGCAAAACTCTCCACCCCAGGTCCCCGATGTAAAGGGGGAGGACTCCCTTGTAGAGATACCTCCACTGGGGACCGCTCCCCTCGTCAGGTGGTAACACGTACCGCCAGGGTGTGTCTGGACGGAAGACGAGGGCGAGGAAGTGGAGAGTGTGCAAGAGCAGCCTGTACAGTACTCGCCTCTCCGCGCCACGGAATGGCACACTGGGCATCTCAGAAAGGCGGCTCATGTTGCATGGGGCCGGCTCTCGGGGAGGGTCCCGGGCCATGGGCCCTATGAACAATTCCGACTGAGCGGGGGTAAGCTCGTCCGGAATCGCTCCATGCACACGCCTCTCCTCGATACCCACCGTCACAGCCACGACACCCCCCTCCCCCTGAGGAGCAGGGCCCTGGCTGAAGGTGACCAAATTCCTGGCCTTCAGGACTTCACGGTAAAAGCCAGGCAACTCCCGCCTAGCGCGTCGACTCATGCCCGCTACCGGGAGCCGGGAGCCCTCCTGAAGGCACCGCCCCTGACGGAAAAAGTACGTCGCCAGCACGTGCCATTTAGGAGGGTAGTCCGAGTAGACGTACCTCCGCAGGGTCCTGAGTCGGAGAGCCGCCACCTGGGTACGAATACAGACCAGCGCCTGACCACCCTCCTCCAACGGGAGACTCAGAACCCCAGCAGAGACCCAGTGGTTCCTCTCCCCCCAGAAGAAGTTGACCAATCTCCTCTGTAACATGGTTATAAAATAAGAGGATGGGACCATAGTGGCCATCCGGTACCACAGTAGAGAGGCCACCAGCTGGTTTATAACTATAGCCCTGCCCCGGTAAGAGAGCACACCAAGTAGGCCTGACCAACGTCCCAGCCGGGCGACCACTTTCGCCTCCAGCTCCTGCCAGTTCGCCGGCCACCCCTCCTCAGCGGGACTCAGGTAGACCCCCAGATAAAGGAGGTGCGTGGTACTCCACGCAAAACCTGCCATCTCCTCCGGCAGGGAGTCCACCTGCCACCCACCCATCAAGAGACCAGAACACTTCCCCCAGTTGATCCTGGCGGAGGATGCAGCCGAGAAAACCTGCTGGCACTCACGCATCCTCCGCAGGTCAACAGGGTCGGTGAACATCAGAAGGACATCATCGGCGTAGGCCGAGAGAACCACCTCCATCCCCGGCCCCGGTAAAGCCAGGCCTGTCAACCGCCTCCGGAGAAGGCACAGGAAAGGCTCGACACAGATGGAATACAGCTGGCCGGACATGGGACATCCCTGACGAACCCCCCTCCCAAAGGGAATGGGGGCCAACAAAGAGCCGTTGACCTTAACAAGGCATTCTGCAGCAGTATATAACAGTCGGACCCAGGCCACAAAATGCGGTCCAAATCCGAACGCCTGCAGAGTCCCAAGAAGGTAGTCGTGCTCCACCCTGTCAAACGCCTTCTCCTGGTCGAGGGAGAGAAAGGCGACCGACTGACCAGCCCCCTGGGACAGATGGATCAGGTCCCGGAGCAGATGGATATTGTCCTGGATGGACCGGCCCGGGACTGTGTACGACTGGTCAGGGTGGATCACCTGGGACAGCACGGGACCCAGGCGATTCGCCAATGCCCTTGCAAAGACTTTATAGTCCGTGCTGAGGAGAGAGACCGGGCGCCAGTTCTTCAAAAGGCGAAGATCGCCCTTCTTGGGCAGCAGGACAACAACTGCCCTGCGCCAAGAGAAAGGCATCTCCCCGGTCGCCAGGCTCTCCCCCAGGACCTTCATATAGTCGCCCCCCAGGACATCCCAGAAGGCTCTAAGGTACTCCACAGTCAGCCCATCCAGCCCTGGAGACTTGCCCCTCCTAAGCTGGTGCAGGGCACCAGTCAACTCCTCCAGAGTTAGGGGATCATCCAGGTGTTCAGCCACATCATTGCACACTACGGGTAAGCCCTCCCACAGGACTTCTTGCGCCTCCCCACTCGATGTGCCAGCTGAGAACAGAGTCCTGTAGAAAGACCGAACCGAGGCACCAATGCTCTCTGGATCTGTGACAGAGGAGCCATCATCCGCAAGCAACTCTACAAGCTGCCTGCGGGCTCCTCGCCCCTTCTCCAGAGAAAAGAAAAAGGGGGAGGCGCGGTCCAGGTCGTGCAACATCTGGACCCGCGACCTCACATACGCACCCCGGGACCTCCTAAGCTGCAAGTCCCTCAGTGCTCCCTTCTTCTCCTGGTATTCCTCCCACTCACACGAAGCCCCACCAGTCTGATCCAGATGAGCCTCCGAGTCGAGCAACTCTCTCTCAAGCCGTCCGATCTCGGATTCCCGCCCCTTGGTCGACCCCCTCGCATAGTCCTGGCAAAACTGACGGACGTAGACTTTCCCCACGTCCCACCACTGCCTTAGGGAAAGGAAACGCCCCTGCCTCTCTCTCCACCTCACCCAGAACTGCCTGAATGAATCCCGGAATCGGCAATCCTCCAACAGCTGGCTATTTAAATGCCAGTACGCGGACCCTGCCCGTGTGCGCGCTGGGATAAAGTCCACTCGCACCAGGCAATGGTCCGAGCATGGCGCCGGCTGCATGGAGGCTGCCGAAACACAAGAGACATAGGCCTTGGACACGTATAAATGATCAATACGGGACCCACCACCCTCAAACCTGTACGAGAAGGCGTTAGAGTCAGGATGGAAATTCCGCCAAGCATCTACCAGCTCAAAAGAGTCCACCATCTCCCTCAAAGTCTTCACTGCTCCCGGGTCACGCTGAACGCCAGAGCGATCTCTTGTCTCAAGGGCACAATTAAAATCTCCCCCAAGGAAAACACACTCCCCACGGTCGATAGTATTCAACAACGTGGTCACTTCCCCTGTTAAGCGCGTCTGCATTGCGCCGATCTTGGGGGCGTACACATTAACGAAGTGTAATGGCACACCATCCAAGCGCACGGCCAGATACAGCAAACGGCCTGGTACAACCTCCTGCACTTTGAGGATCTCCGGCTGGAAAGACGGGGCCAACAGGAAGGCTACTCCACTCGATTTGGAGCTGAGATGACTCATATAGACCCCCCCCTCCCACTCCAGGAGCCATGTGGGTTCATCACTAGCCACAGTGTGTGTTTCCTGCAGGAAGCTCACCGCATATCTCCCGTCTCTGAGCACTGAGAGATGGTGAAACCTACGGAGAGACCCCCTGCCCCCATTGATATTAAGGCTGGCTATAGTGAGCTTCATTTTGAAAGTACACTTGATCTTTTACCCGTCCCCGGTGATGGATTGGAGCCGCCCCTACCCTTCTTCCCTCTCTTTAGGGCCTTAAAAAGCTCTTGGAACTGGCGCCTCTCATTTCTTACTAGCCCCGCCTCATTCCCCTTCTTCTGAAGGATGGCATGAATGGACTGCATGGGCGCCATCAGGTCCGACCAGCGGTCGACAGCCAACTCCACCTTGTTCCTACTCCCTCTAGTGTCCTTTAAGAACTTCCGAAGTTCCCAGACTTCGACAAGTTGAGACACGGGGCCGCGGGTGGAGCAGTCCGTCAACTCATTGTCGATGGACTCCGGGTACCCCTCCTCCTCACACTCAATGTCCGAGCCCGAGTCCAGATGGTTACTACTCTCAGCCGCCTCGCTCACCCCTCCCTGTGAGGTGGGCATTCCAGCCACATCACACAGTCCCTCCTCTGTCACCATCCCACCCCCAGGATCAGTGACAGGGGCAGGTACCGGTGCCTCTGACCGCGGCAAGCTTTCTGACAGTTGGCCAGTCTCCTGCACGCTCCCATCGCCCTCTGTAACCAGATTGGGAACAGTGAACTCAGAGCAAGTCTCCGGGCCTTGCTGTAAGCGAGTCTGTCTGGAGTCCGACCTAAGGACACGATCCAAAACGATCTTGCCCTCCTCCGCACCCAGGGTATCCGCCCCTGCACCGTCACCCAGAGAGTCCCCGTCCCCCACCACCAGGTGAATCACCCCACTGTGTCCCTCAGGGGCCGATGTTACTGGAGTCTCCCCTGCTCCCTCAACCAGTGGGGCATTACACCCCTCAACTGGGCTTGTAGCCTCAACGGGGAGCTCATGTTGGGGACCCACCCCCTCACCCAATTCCCCCCTTCAGGCTGCCCCTGGTCATCCACTAAGCTAGCAGACATGTTTTCTGGGGGAACAGCCCCCAAGAGCAATATATCGCCACTCTCAGGTGGCCCCAGACCTACAGAGGCATCCTCCCCCTCAGAGGAAACTTGCCCTGGGTACCCCACCTCAACAGGAGGGGAAGGCTCCCCTTCAGGTTGCCCCTGAACTTCAGGGCCCTTCTCTGTATCGGACGACCCATGCCTCCTCCTCTTCGAACCACTGGCGTACGGTGGTACGGTGAGCTCCATTGCAGAAGCCTCTACCTCCACATTACCTTCTATCTCAGAGGCGAGCATGAAATTATCTGCTTCCTGGGGTCCCGCTTGGAGGTGATCATCTTCTAGGGGATCAGCCTGGAGATGTTTCTTCTTTTTATTGACTTTCCTCCCCTGCTGATGCTCCCAAACCTTCCCATCCACCCTACGCACTTCTCCGGCATCCACCGCCACAGGTACGGGACATGGGGGTGGTGGGGGGATAGGGGTTGGGGGTAGGGGAGTAAAGCCTTCACGGGCCACCGTGGTAAAACCAGCAGCCCCAGATGGGCCAGTAGTGCTTTCCCGTGCCATCGTGGTGGAACTGGCAGCCCGGGTCCTGGGACAATTCTTGCGAAAATGCCCCACCTGTTTGCAACCGTGACAACGCACTTGGCCCGCATTCCAGAACACGCGATAGGAGAAATCATCCACCTCCACCTCAAAACTCCCCTCCGTGTCCATCCCCTTTGCCAACTGTATATACACGCGACGCTTGAACGTATATACATGCTGCATCTCAGGATCGTCAAACCTGTACAACAGTTTGGTGAGCCCTGACCGCACCTCCCCCAGCTTCCTTACATGTGGGAGCAGGAGCGCATCCGGAACAAAAGTGGGAACATTGGACAGAATGACCGGCAAAACGGGACCCCCCCATGGGTCCACCGCCGCGAAAATCCCCCCTGCTGTTACCCCCCTTTCCAGAGCCAGAGCCACCGCCTGTTCAGTCTTTAGTATAACCACAACCTTCCCACTGACCACCGCGCCCGAGACTATGGCTTTCTTGCCAACAGTCTCACCCAACGCATCTAGAAAGGCCTTTAAGGGCAGGTTGCTCTTCATGTACATTTTTACACCATATGTGCGCCCCATCAACTCATGGCCCTCAGTCTCTGAGACTGCCGACCGCGCGACAGCTGCATAACTCTGAGGGGCCGCCATCTTTAGGGCGTGGCACAACACACAAAGTATCAGTAGTTTATATCCAAAGCAGTCTTTCTGCTGTTGCTGCACCTCCACTCTTTTGCAGCAGTTAAATAGTCCTGTGAAGGCTTTCTTGGCAAGCAACAGAAGCAGTCTCCTCCTGATAAGATAGGAAATGTCCGTGCCAATCCTCCCCGTCGTAAAAAAATGGAGCTTCCTTATGCTTCTTCCTCAGGCCTCCGACTCCTCCCCGGCTTCAACGAAATCCAAGGCACTGTTGCCGTTCTTACCCAGCCCACCTGGACCGGGCAAGTCGGTGTAGGAGGGAGCTTTCCGATGTTACTGACCACAAACACCACTCTAGACTCAGCTCCCACTCGTTCAAGTGTAACTTGGCCTTCCGCCAGCCACTGCCGCTCCTACGACTTTACAGATACACGGACAAATCCTCCCTAATTAGAGGAATCCTTGAACAAAGAAAGTCTCTGCAGATCGACAAAGCTCTGAACTGCAAAGTCTGACTGCTTTTGTTTCTCCCCGCCAAACAAAACCTTCTGAAAAGTTCATCAAATCCTCCCCGCCAGCAGAACAGCTCCTCACCTGGCCCCGCTCTGGGAGTAGAAGTGGGGGCGGATCCGGACCGCAACGGCCGTGAGCCCCAGGCCGAGTTCGGCGATCGTTTGCCTGCTCCTGCTGCTGTTGGAGGTGAGACGTTGCGTCGCGCCAGGGTCTTGGGCCTGTCCCACTTTGGCCGTCAGTTACGCGACAGGCTGTGGGCGCGCGAAGATTTCGTTCACTACAAAAATTTCGGAGCCCCGCGCGATGTCGCGCACAACTACACACCCCTCCGCGTTTCTCAGTGGGACCGGCCCCGCGCGGCCACACGATGCCCGTGCGCCTCAACGCGACGGCGAGGTCGCGTAATTTGCGTGCCAAGGACACGTAAGTGGGACAGGGCCCTTAAGTCCTTTGCTTCTCTAGGGAGCAGAGGCCATTGACTTGGTTGTTGGCAGTCCTTTCGAGATCTCCCCAGTTGAGCCCACTCTCAGACATTTCTATCTGGACACTTTAATAGCACATAACAATGTTATTTCACTTATTTATGAACAACTAATGATGAACAGTTACCGGTATACCAGAACCAAACACAGTCAGTCAATGAGAAAAAAATATGTACAAATCCAGAATCAACAAATTTACCCCTAGGGGTAAATTTAACCCCAGGTTGGGAACCCTTGGTCTAGTTAATTGTGATGTGTACCGAGGTCAATGGATGTTTTTGGGTTGTCAAGGGTTATGGGGAGAAGGCAGGCGAATGGGATTAGGAGGTAGAGATCAGCCATGAATTCTTTGCCACAGACGGCTGTGGAGGCCAAGTCAATGGATATTTTTAAGGCAGAGATAGATAGATTCTTGATGAGCACGGGTGTCAGGGGTTATGGTGAGAAGGCAGGAGAATGGGTTAGGAGGGAGAGATAGATCAGCCACGATTGAATGGCGGAGTAGGCTTGATGGGCCGAATGGCCTCATTCTACTCCTATTCCTTTTGACCTTATGAGACAGCAAACATTTAGCACAGAGATGGCTAGTCGACAGTTCATGGCCAGAGTGGCAGATGCAATAGTATTGTTGGACAGGGAGTCTGGATATATATCTGAAAGAAGGGCAGGAGAGTGGAATCATCTGGATCAGTCTTATAGTGTGTAGGGACCAGCAGGTTTAAATGCGCCGAATGTCTGGCTCTGTGCTGTGACCATTTGATGATGTAACTGAATGGGCACGACTGATGATGACCATCCTCTAGTGTACCGTGGACAGCGAAAAATTGTAAAATGGGGCATGTTGAGAACTATCTGGAGGTCACTACATTTATATTGACCATAGAAACATAGAAACATAGAAAATAGGTGCAGGAGGAGGCCATTCGGCCCTTCGAGCCTGCACCGCCATTCATTATGATCATGGCTGATCGTCCCCAATCAATAACCCGTGCCTGCCTTCTCCCCATATCCCTTGACTCCACTAGCCCCTAGAGCTCTATCTAACTCTCTCTTAAATCCATCCAGTGACTTGGCCTCCACTGCCCCCTGTGGCAGGGATATTCCACAAATTCACAACTCTGGGTGAAAACGTTTTTTACTCACCTCAGTCTTAAATGGCCTCCCCTTTATTCGAAGACCATATTTGGATAACTTACCGATTTCCGCCAGTTCTCTCATTTTGATCATAATCTGGTGCATTATGTCGTCGAGCTTCCTTGACATGTCCGCCAACACTACGCACCACAAGGCAAAGAGATGAGGAATAAATTGTTATCCCAGAGAGACACCCTTATATTACTATGCTTCTAATTATTCTAATTACACTAACAGTTAACAAAATAAAATCTGGAAAGCATGAGAGGAATGGATGGATGGATGGATGGATGGATGGATGGATGGATGGATGGATGGATGGATGGACGGACGGACGGATGGACGGACGGACGGACGGACGGGTGGGTGGGTGGATGGATGGATGGATGGATGGATGGATGGATGGATGGATGGATGGAAGGAACCATGTGACCATTTAACCGAGACACGAGAAGTTCTCTAATGTTTAAGCGATATGCTGGAGTTTGACGAAGATTAAAGTGTATGAGTCGGAGTATAAGGGTTGGATGAACCTTATTGTTTTTCTTCAACAATAAAGAAACTATTAGTCAAAGGACTGCGTTATGAAGATTTATCTGTGAAGAAGCCACAAGAGTCTCACAGAGAGCTCACATGCGTATTATGACATTCTCCTTAAACATGTAGTTCAACTTAGTGGCTAGAGGGAATAATCTCTTGAACGATATAAAAATCTGCCGCTACAAGGGATGATTCGCTAGAATTTGGAAGATTGAGGGGGGATCTTATAGAAACTTACAAAGTTCTTAAGGGGTTGGACAGGATAGATGCAGGAAGATTGTTCCCGATGTTGGGGAAGTCCAGAACAAGGGGTCACAGTTTAAGGATAAAGGGGAAATCTTTTAGGACCGAGATGAGATTTTTCACACAGAGAGTGGTGAATCTCTGGAACTCTCTGCCACAGAAGGTAGTTGAGGCCAGTTCATTTGCTATATTTAAGAGGGAGTTAGATGTGGCCCTTGTGGCTAAAGGGATCAGGGGGTATGGAGAGAAGGCAGGTACAGGATACTGAGTTGGATGATCAGCCATGATCATATTGAATGGCGGTGCAGGCTCGAAGGGCCAAATGGCCTACTCCTGCACCTATTTTCTATGTTTCTAATGTTGAGGCTCTATAAGGCGCTGGTCAGGCCGAGGGGAGGCAGGAGGGAAGAGGGACACTAAGACCGGTAGAAATGGTTTTGAACCAGAATTGGGCACAGGAAAGAGGGGGGGGGGGGGAGGGGAAAATAACAATCTGGTCTGCAGTAGGGTGTCGGTAACATTGAGTCAGGGCATTTCTAACAGAATTGGATATTGCAAAGCAAAATAATTTCAAAGTCTGTGGGGTAAAATGGAGGGATGGAACAGATAGGATAGGTTCTCACAGGAGTTAGCATGGTCACAATGGGCTGAACAGCCACCTTGTGTGTAGGAATAATTCTACAAATCCACGCTGCTGCTATTGACTTAAGTGCGTGGCACGGTGGCGCAGCGGTAGAGTTGCTGCTTTACATCGACAGAGACCCGGGTTCGATCCCAATGTGCTGTCTGTACGGAGTTTGCACGTTCTCCCCGTGACCTGCGTGGGTTTTCTCAGAGATCTTCGGTTTCCTCCCACACTCCAAAGACATGCAGGTTTGTAGGTTAATTGGCTTTGGTATAAGTGTAAAATTGTCCCTAGTGTGTGTAGGATAGTGTTAGTGTGCGGGGATCACTGGTCGGCACGGACCAGGTGGGCCGAAGGGCCTGTTTCGGTGCTGTATCTCTAAACGAAACAACAAATAATTTGACTCATCAAAGAAAGCCATTCACCTCTGGCGCTCAGGCTCGTCATCTCGTCCTCAATATTCTGCTTTAACACCATCATCTCCGACTTGTGGGAAACTGAAAGAGGAGAAATAAAAACAAGCACAAGGTTAGAATTGGGAAAGTAGACTGAGGCTGGTGGCAGTGTGAGATACAGGGTTGGAAAAGGGAACTCCTTGCCTTAGTGACCCTGCCGATGGCAATGGAATGATCGGACTTTACTGGCCCTATGTTGCACTGTACGTTTTTCACATTATACCCTTTATCATGTATCTGTACACTGTGGATGGCTCGATTGTAATCATGTGTTGTCTTTCCGCCGACTGGTTAGCACGCAGCAAAAGCTTTTCACTGTACCTCGGTTTTTGTGACAATAAACTAAACTGAACTAAACTAGAGTGGAACCAAATCGCACCAAGTACCACATTTACGAAAGTTTATAGTACATGGGAGCAAATTCAGGTAAACCACCTCCACTTCGCGTCGTGGAGTCATACAGCCACCCAACTTTTTTAGTGATACAGTTTAGAGATACAGCGCGGAAACAGGCCCTTCGGCCCATCAGGTCCGCACTGACCAGCGGTCCCCGTGTGTGTAGGACGCTATCATGATATATGTATTTTTACTTCTATTTATTTTTTACTGCACACACTGAAATGGACACTGGTTGAGGAACGTTTTTTTGTTTCCTCTGGGTATGCGAATACTCAGGAAATGACAATAAAGATATACAATACAATACAATACAAAACAATTGACACTTATATTGCCAGGACCTGAGGGACTGAGCTATTGGGAGAGGTTGAGAGGGCCTTGGAGCACAGGATGATGATGGAAGATAATGCAAACAAAATGTCTTGCAGAGCCAGCAAGGATTACTTGAAGTTAGAGAAATTAATATTCATATCTCTGGGTTGACTATTGTTTTTATACTTTCGGAGCCATTTATGTTTAGGCTAGCTTCTGTTTTTTTTTGTTTGTTTTTTTCAATTCAATTTATTTGTCTTTTGGACAAATTTGTCATTTGGACCCCTTGAGGTCCAAACGAAATGTCGTTTCTGCAGCCATACAATACAAAACGAAAAAGACCCGAGACACAACACAATTTACACATACATCCATCACAACGCTGTGATGGAAGGCCAAAAAAAACGTATCTCTCCACTGTTGGCACATTATATTATTTTGTCTGGATATGTCTTACAGTATTATTTTGGACACTTGGGGATGGTCATTAGTTGCACAGAGTGGCGTATATATATATGGGCATAGTGGACAGGGAATGACAGACCAGGCACAGGGGTGGAAGGTATACAGTTCTCACCAGATCGGGAGAACAGCCAGCTACAGCTTGTATGCAGAATAAGGAAAACCTGGTGCGTTAATCTCTTTGTTTGTACAACTACTTCAATACACAACCAATTAAACTGGAAATAACGACTGGAAAATCTGGTCTATTAGGTCTGCGTAAGATCACTCCGACTCACCTGTGTAGTCATGGCAATGGAAAAGAGGAGACTGGAAAAGTCAGAAATTTGCCATTACATACACTTTGGGACTGAGTTTATGTTCTTCTATTGATGTAGTCGGTGATAGTCCACTCACCATTAGTCATGGCCTGTGAGATCTCCTCCTTGACCT
>CM075992.1:3418713-3506668 GCA_038087875.1 Malacoraja senta
AGGGGACAGCAAGGGCTAGCAGAATTGGGAGAATTCTGAGAGTCAATCATAAACGGATCAATGATATTCTTACTTGCAGCAGCTTAATAGTCTTGTAAACACAAAACGCGCAGATCAATATAATAATAAAAAATGCTATAAATTAATAGCAATGATATTAGTGCTAAAAATTCCCCAAAGTCCGTAATGCAACCAAAGACACAGTCCATAGTAGTTCATAGTTGAGGTTAGTGTGTTTAGAATTTAGACTTTATAGATACAGCGCGGAAACAGGCCCATCGGCCCACCGAGTCCACACCGACCAGCGATCACACCTTATATTAACACTAACGCACACACTAGGGACAATTTACAATTTTACCGAAGTCAATTTACCTGCAAACCCGCACGTCCTTGGAGTGTGGGAGGAAACCGGAGCAAACGCACGCGGTCACAGGGAGAACATGCAAACTCTGTACAGCCAGCACCTGTAGTCAGGATCGAACCCGTAACTATGGTGCTGTAAGGCAGCAACTCTATAATAATAATAATAATAATACATTTTATTTATATAGCGCTTTTCAAGGACTCAAAGTCGCTTTACATTGAGAGTCAAAAAACAAAACAAAATAGAGCAGTAAGACAGAGATGCAAAGGGGAGGGGGACATGGGACTAAGGGTGTGCAGTGGTGGGTCTTGAGGCGGGACTGGAGGATGGTGAGGGACTCAGAATTTCGGATCAGTTGTGGGAGGGAGTTCCAGAGCCTGGGAGCTGCCCTGGAGAAGGCTCTGCCTCCAAAAGTGCAGAGGTTGGATTTCGGAATGGAGAGGAGACCGGCTGATGTGGATCTGAGGGACCGTGAGGGTTGGTAGGGGGAGAGGAGGTCAGTGAGAAAAGGGGGGGCCAAGTGGTTGAGGGCTTTGTAGGTGAGGACCAGGATTTTGTAGATGATCCGGTGGGAAATGGGAAGCCAGTGAAGTTCTTTGAGAACTGGGGTGATGTGGTGCCAGGATTTGGTGTGGGTGATGAGTCGGGCGGCTGCATTCTGGACCAGTTGGAGTCTGTTGATGTTGCTGGAATTAATGCCAAAGAGAAGAGAGTTAGAGTAGTCCAGTCGGGAGGAGATGAAGGCATGGATGAGTCTTTCAGCAGCGGGGGGTGTGAGAGAGGGTCTGATTTTGGCAATGTTGCGGAGGTGAAAAAATGATGTTTTGACAACATGGCGGATGTGAGGCTCAAGGGAGAGGGTTGAGTCAAAGATCACGCCAAGGTTGCGTGCCTGAGGAGATGGGGAGACAGTGGTGCCGTCAATAGTGAGAGTGGGGTTGTTAATTTTGGTAAGTGTTGATTTGGAGCCAATGAGGAGAAATTCTGTTTTGTTACTGTTTAATTTAAGGAAGTTGAGTTGCATCCAAGATTTGATGGCTGACAGGCAGGAGTTGATATGGGAGAGAGGGGGGTGGTGGGGGGACTTGGTGCTGAGATAGATCTGGGTGTCATCAGCATAGCAGTGGAAGTCCAGGTTGAAGTGACGGAGTATATGACCAAGGGGGAGGATGTAGATGATGAAGAGGAGGGGACCAAGAACGGAGCCTTGGGGAACGCCTTGAGTGACAGTGGCTGTGGCAAAGGTGTGGTTATGGAGAGAGATGAAGTGCGATCGGTTGGAAAGGTAGGAATGGAGCCAGCTGAGTGCAGAACCTTCAATGCCAAGGTCTTTTAGTCTGGTAAGCAGGATGTTATGGTTCACGGTATCGAAGGCTGCACTCAGGTCGAGGAGGATGAGGATGTTGAGGGAGCCAGAGTCAGCAGAGGTGAGGAGGTCGTTGAGGACTTTGAGGAGAGCAGTTTCTGTGCTATGGAGGGGGCGAAAGCCAGATTGGAGGGGTTCGAATAGGTTATACGCGAGGAGGTGGGAATGAAGTTGTGACGCGACGATACGCTCCAGGGTTTTTGAAAGAAAGGGGAGGTTTGAGATAGGGCGGTAGTTAATGAGAGAGGAGGGATCAAGACCAGGTTTCTTTAAGATTGGTGTGACAGCAGCAGTTTTGAAAGCAGAGGGGACAATTCCTTGGGACAATGAGGAGTTGAAGAGATTAGTGAGGTAGGGGCAGAGAGCGGGGAGGCAGGATTTCAGCAGGGGAGTGGGGAGAGGTTCGAGGGAGCAGGTAGTGGGTTTGGAAGAGCTGATGAGTTTGGAGATTTCAGTAGGGGTGACCGGGTCAAACTGGGAGAGGAAGCAGTGTGGAGGAGGGGTAAGGAGGTCAGTGGAGATGTTGGAAGGAGGGGCCTTGGTAGGTGGTGGAGTAGATGCTGGGGAGTCGGGTACAGGGGATAGAGATTGATAGATGGTGCTGATTTTGTCAGCGAAAAAGTGGAGGAATGAGTTGCAGAGATCCGGAGTGGAGGTAGGGAGAGTGATGGCTCGAGGCTTGAGGAGGTTGCACACTGTGGAGAAGAGGGTTCTGTGGTTTAGGCAGGGGTCGGTGAATATGGAGGAGAGGTATGCAGATTTAACAGCAATGAGGGCATCTTTGTAGGCAGTGAGGTGGAGTTTGTAAGCTTCATGGTGGACTGTGAGAGGTGATTTCTTTATGAGTCGTTCAAGTCGGCGACCAATCTGTTTCAGCTTACGAAGTGCAGGTGTGTACCAGGGTGAAGATTTATTAAAAAGTTACGGTTCTTGTTTTGAGGGGGGCCAGAGTGTTAAGGGAGGTAGACAAGGTGGAATTGAGATGGTTTGTGAGATCATCAGGTGAGATGTGGGTTGAGTCCAGGGGGAGAGTGGTGGAGAGCAGGTCAGAGAGATGGTGGGGGTCGATGGATTTTAGATTACGGAAGGTGATTTCTCGGAGGAAGCGGGGGCGAGGTGTCGGAGAAGGGATGGTGAACCGTATAAGCTTATGATCAGAGAGCTCTACCGCTGCACCACTGCACGACACTAACTAAACGAGGAACTGTGAACAGTCTTTGATTGCACTGAGTACTTTGGCCTTTTTGCATTAATATCGAGGATTCACCCTATCGTGTGGTGTTGAAGCGTTTGATGGTTGATGGGAAGAAGCTGTTATTAAAACCTTGTGGGCACAGCATTCAGTCTCCTGTAGCTTCTGCCTGATGGCAGGAGTGAAACGAGAGTGTGGCCCGGGTGGTGTGGGTCCTCAATGATGCTGGCTGCCTTTTTGAGGCAGCGACTCGCTATAACAGCAGAGTTCATGTTGAATTATTGGTATTGGTTTATTGTTGTCACATACGTCTCGTAAAAAGCACAATGGTCTTTACCGGAATCCATGAAGAAAGAAGACCGTTTAGTTCAGTTTAGTTTAGATCATTCTACCTGCTACCTTCAGGTAGAAGGTACATGAGCCTGAGGACTGCAACGTCCAGGTTCAGAGAAACATAGAAACATAGAAAATAGGTGCAGGAGGAGGCCATTCGGCCCTTTGAGCCTGCACCGCCATTCAATATGATCATGGCTGATCATCCAACTCAGTATCCCGTACCTGCCTTCTCTCCATACCCCCTGAACCCTTTAGCCACAAGGGCCACATCTAACTCCCTCTTAAATATAGCCAATGAACTGGCCTCAACTACCCTCTGTGGCAGAGAGTTCCAGAGATTCACCACTCTCTGTGTGAAAAAGTTTTTTCTCATCTCGGTCTTAAAGGATTTCCCCCTTATCCTTAAGCTGTGATCCCTTGTCCTGGACTTCCCCAACATCGGGAACAATCTTCCTGCATCTAACCTGTCCAACCCCATAAGAATTTTGTACGTTTCTATAAGATCCCCTCTCAATCTCCTAAATTCTAGCGAGTATAAGCCAAGTCTATCCAGTCTTTCTTCATATGAAAGTCCTGACATCCCAGGACTATTAAACTCAACTGAAACAAAACTCTGAACATTAATAGCCCATTATCTGTTTATTTGCACTTTATCTGTTTATTTATTCATGTGTGTATATATTTATATAACGGTACATGGACACACTGATCTGTTCTGTATTCATGCCTACTATGTTCTGTTGTGCTGAAGCAAATCAAGAATGTCATTGTCCTATCAGGGACACATGACAATAAACTCTCTTGACTTGATTTGACCATTATTGTCACGTGCACCGAGATACAGTGAAAAGCTTTTTGTTGCATGCTACGCAGTCAACGGAAAGCCTATACATGACTACAATCGTGCCGTCAACAGTGTACAGATACAGGATAAACAGAATGAATGAATGAATAAGCCTATTGGCCAAGTATATTCACCTACAAGGAATTTGCCTCGGCGCTCCGCCCGCAAGTGACAACATGACATACAGTGACAGGTAGGAATGACACATAAAACATTAAACATTATGAATAAAACATGATCGATGTTTTATACAATAACATGTGTGGCAAGATAAAGTCCAATAAGGTCTGAAGAAGGGTCTCAAACTGAACTGTCAGCCATTCCTTTGCTCCAGAGATGCTGCCTGTCCTGCTGAGTTACTGCCACATTTAGTGTCTACGGTGTAAACCAGCATCTGCAGTTCCTTCCAACACAGGCCTGATTCAAGATAGTTTGAAGGTCTCCAATCAGGTAGATGGGAGCGTTTAATACAATGGAGAACCATGAATGACAAGAACAAATTGTTACAGTAGAAGATAAGAAGGACAGACTCGTCTTGAATAAAGGCATCCAACAGCATTTCACAACCATTGATGTACTTTTATTTGAACATGTTTATTGTTATCATCTAACAAACATTACAGCAAATTTATACACAGTAAGCTCCACAAAGGACCATGTGAAATTAAGCAGATATTAGTCGTTACTAAAGCTGAGCGGAGGAGAAATACTAACCAGACCATCAGAGAGTATCTTCCCGTTAAAAAAAATATTGCTTTGATATTTGTTAACCTTAAAATTATCTATTGACTTGCCCTCCACAGCCTTCTGTAGCAATGAATTCCATAGATTCACCACTTCTAGACAAATGAAAACACATCAATATGAAACATCTATAGTTCTGTCTGATGAAAGGTCTCTGCCCGAAACGTCACCTATTCCTTTTCTCCAGACATGTTGCCCAACCCGCTGAGTTACACCAGCATCTTCTGTCTATCTCCGGTGTAAACCAGCATCAGACTCACCATCGAGCTGTGGACTCACCATCGTGGGGCTGGCCGGCCTCGGAGCGCGGGGGGCGGTGGTGACTCGTTGCTGCGGCCCGACTCCGGAGCTCCAGCTGCAGCTGCAGACCCGTGGACTGGGACATCGGGAGCTGGCGGGTCCGGGTGAGAGACCGCTTTCCGGAGCTCCCGCAACGCAGCTTCTCCAGCTCGAGTCGCGGGGTTGGAACGACCCGGAGCGGGGCTGTAAATCGCCCAGCGCGGCTTTAATGGCCGCAGGACATTCCAGCGCCCGCCGGGGGCTCCAACTTGTGACTTTGGGCCCGGAGCGAGGCCGTACACCGCCAGGCGCGGCCTCAACGGCCGTGGGACTTAACATTGCCCGCCTGGGGCTTCAACATCGGGACAAAAATGGTGCAGGGGAGAGAAAAGACTTTGCCTTCCATCACAGTGAGGAGGAGATTCACTGTGATGGATGTTTTTCTGTAGATTGAATTGTTTGTGTGTCGTGTAGGAATTGTTTTGTTTGTATGGCTGTGGAAATGGAATTTCGTTTGAGCCTCTTTGAGGTTCAAATGACAAGAAATAAAATCTAATCTAATCTAAATTTGCAGTTCCTTCTTATACACTTATATTTCTTTGCCATATAACTCTAACTTTCTCAATGGGCAAGACTAGATAGGTATCTAGGTTGGCATGGGCAAGTCGGGCCGAAGGGCCTGTCTCTGTGCTGTATTATTCTATGTCTATTTTAAATGATAATTATAATCTGAATATTAAATGTCACTCATATTTCATAATTTAAAAAAAAATGTATAATTAAAAATGCGCTAATTCCAGGAACGGTACAACCAGCTGAGATAATGTGTAGGAAGGAACTTCAGATGCTGGTTTACACCGAAGATAGACACAAAATGCTGGAGTAACTCAGCGGGACAGGCAGCATCTCTGGAGAGAAGGAATGGGTGACGTTTCCAGTCGAGACCTTTCTTCAGAGTTTGGTGCATTGTCATTTGCCTGACACTTTGTACTTCTTCCAGAGAGCGACTGCCAACGTCAGCTGGTGGCAATTTCAAGACCAGTATTGCGAAGTTCATGCTAGGCTTTTCTCACAAATCCATCTGAATTTGGTGTTGCAGCCGATGTCGTTCCAATATCCTCTGTTGTCAATGTGGGCACAGTCCTCACTGTTTTGGGCATTATTGGGTTCACCGGCAGCCCAGAACCTTAACACATAAAAGTCCACATGGTTACTGACAAGTCTGACATGGTGCATTGGCCACAAACTATCTCCACAATCCTCCATGCCGATCATTAGCAAATCAACTCACAAATAAGCATTAAAGGAATATCCAGAATACTGCAGATGACCAAATTCTGAAACAATAATGGTTGGTAGACAAAAATGCTGGAGAAACTCAGCAGGTGAGGCAGCATCTATGGAGCAAAGGAATAGGTGACGTTTCGGGTCGAGACCCTTCTTGCTTAACCATTAGAAACATAGAAACATAGAAGATAGGTGCAGGAGGAGGCCATTCGGCCCTTCGAGCCAGGACTGCCATTCATTGTGATCATGGCTCATCGTCCCCTATCAATAACCCATGCCTGCCTTCTCCCCATATCCCTTGATTCCACTAGCCCCTAGAGCTCTATCTAACTCTCTCTTAAATCCATCCAGTGACTCCATTCTTTCTTAAACATTTTGTCTACTCCACTGCGGCATCTCCTCAAGGTATGCCTACTTTGAAGAAGGGTCTCTCCGAAGAGGAAGAAGGGTCTCGACCCGAAACATCACCTATTCCATCGCTCCATAGAACCCGCTGAGTTTCTCCAGCATTTTTGTCTACCTTCGATTTTTTCCAGCATCTGCAGTTCCTTCTGAAACAATAATGGTTGTCAGGCATTATCCATGAGCAGAGGTAGAGTTGCTGCCTTACCGCGTTAGAGACCCGGGTTTAATCCTGCCTGTGGGTACTGTCTGTATAGAGTTTGTATATTCTCCCTGTCAGCGCCTCTACTTCCTGAGAAGATTACGGAGAGTCGGTTTGTCAAGGAGGACTCTCTCTAACTTCTACAGGTGCACAGTAGAGAGCATGCTGACCGGTTGCATCGTGGCTTGGTTCGGCAACTTGAGCGCCCTGGAGAGGAAAAGACTGCAGAAAGTAGTAAACACTGCCCAGTCCATCATCGGCTCTGACCTCCCTTCCATCGAGGGGATCTATCACAGTCGCTGCCTCAAAAAGGCTGGCAGCATCATCAAGGACCCACACCATCCTGGCCACACACTCATCTCCCTACTACCTTCAGGTAGAAGATACAGGAGCCTGAAGACTGCAATGACCAGGTTCAGGAATAGCTACTTCCCCACAGCCATCAGGCTATTAAACCTGGCTCGGACAAAACTCTGAACATTAATAGCCCATTATCTGTTATTTGCAATTTTTCAGTTTATTTATTCATGTGTGTATATATTTATATAATGGTATATGGACACGCTGATCTGTTCTGTAGTCAATGCCTACTATGTTCTGTTGTGCTGAAGCAAAGCAAGAATTTCATTGTCCTATCAGGGACACATGACAATAAACTCACTTGAACTTGAACTTGAACTTGACCGCGTGGGTTTTCTCCGGGTGCTCCGGTTTCCTCCCACACTTCAAAGATGTGCAGGTTTCGTCGATTAATTGGCTTCAGTAAAATTATAAATTGTCCATAGTGTGTAGGATAGTGCTGGTGTATGGGAATCGCTGGAATTACACTTACACCAAGCCAATTAATCTACAACCCTGCACGTCTTTGGAGCGTGGGAGGAAGCCGGAGATCTCGGAGAAAACCCACGCAGGTCACAGGGAGAACGTACAAACTCCGTACAGACAGCACCTGTAGTCAGGATCGAACCCGGGTCTCTGGCGCTGTGAGGCAGCAACTCTACCACTGCGCCACTATGCCTTTGTTCCTCCGCACATTATACAAGGCACATAGACATCCTCCTTTGTTCCACCTGTGATATTCTGCTGCATAAATTCTGGGTCTTACCTAGTGTCAGCTTGGCCCAGTCGAAGAAAAATGACTCCAACTTTTCCTCTGGTTAAGCACTGCTTTCTATTATAGAAAATCTCTGGTGTTCACATCCCTCCGTGTCCTTGACTTGCCCAATCTGCGTCTTTCCCCTCCAGCCCTACAACTTGATATCTCTGCACTGTTTAATCTTGTCGTGGCTGCTGCTGAATTTAATTGCTGCATCATGACCAGCTGCCTGGATTCCGGGAACTCTCTTTCTGAACCCAATTCTTTCACTTCTCCCTCCAAGAAGTCAACAACAGTGTTATTTTTGGGGGAAGCAGAATTGAAACCAAGCAGATATTAAACTGGATGGCAGGTTATAATGGATATTTTTTTAAGGCGGAGATTGACGAATTCTTGATTAGTACGAGTGTCAGGGTTGATGGGGAGAAGGCAGGAGAATGGGGTTGAGAGGTAAAAGACAGATCGGCCATGATTGAATGGCGGAGTAGACTCAATGGGCCGAATGGCCTAGTAATGCTCCTAGAACTATTGGACTAATGAACCTTTAGGCAGCACTTGCTAGGTGTAAGTTTCGGCAACTTATAAGGTTTATAAATCTCCGTTTCCCCTCTGATTCTTTTGCCTCCCTTCCCTAAACAGTTTCTCCTTACTTAAGGGGCTGTCCCACTTGGGCGACCTAATCCGCGAGTTCTGGCAAGTTTGCCCTCGACTCATACTCGCGGCATGGTCGACACGAGGAGGTCTTCGTAACTCTCCTTCATGCTCGAGAGTAGTCCCCGCGTACTCGAGGCCTCAGCTAGGTGGCGGCGTATTTTTCAACATGCTGAAAAATGCCCGCCAGTACAAAAAAGGTCGCCATGGAAAAAATCGATACTTTTTTTACTCGTAGGTTTAGTCGTAGTAGGTCGGCATGTTAGTCGTAGGTAATCTAGGGTAGTCGAAGGTAGTCGTAGATAGTCTTCATCATAGTCGAAGGGAGGTCGAAGGAGGTCGAAGGAGATCGCCTTCACTCTCCACTATTCGGTGTCCAATTTTCTCGAAATTAGTCGTAGCTAGCCGTAGCTGGTCTTCTACATAGTCGAAGGAGGTCGAAGGAGGTCTTCAACATGACATTTTTTTCAAACTCTTCTAAACTCTTCTAAACTTGCCAATTAGGTTGCCCAAGTGGGACAGCCCCTTTACTCTTTGAAGCACCTTTATAATTTGCAGCGCCTCTATTACATACCCCTTTGGCTCTCTCCACTATAAGAAGTGTGAGAGATACCACTTATGTTGACAGGGGCTCAGTTAGACCGCACCTCGAATGCACTTCATATTGGGCAGGTAAATACACAGGGATACCTGTATTTGTACCTGTAATTTACACCTGTAAACAGGTAGAAGCCCTTTTCCCCCAGACAACATCGGAGTGGAGAAATCTAATATGACTGTAGATGAAGAGATGATTCTTGCACATAGGAGAAACAGGAACTAAATGATATAAAGATCACATATTCATTAATAAATCCAAGAAAACAGGAGATAGATACAAAATGCTGGAGTAACTCGGCAAGTCAGGCAGCATCTGTGGAGAAAAGGAATAGGTGGCTTTCCGAAACGTCACCGAGTTTAGTTTAGTTTAGTTTAGTTTATTGTCACGTGTACCGAGGTACAGTGAAAAGCTTTTGTTGCGTGCTAACCAGTCAGCGGAAAGACAATACATGATTACAATCGAGCCGTCCACAGTGTACAGATACATGATGAAGGGAATAACGTTTAGTGCAAGGTAAAGCCAGCAAAGTCCGATCAAAGATAGTCCGAGGGTCACCACTATAAGGTAGATAGTAGTTCAGGACCTATTCCTTCTCTCCAGAGATGCTGCCTGACTCGCTGAGTTACTCCAGCATTTTGTGTCTATCTTCGGTGCAAGCCAGCATCTGCAGTTCCTTCCTGCACACACCAAGAATATAGGACTATGTGTTTGGCAGAATGTGGGCAGGATTGGGCAGACAGCATTATTGCAAGGCCAGCTTTTCTTGCTCATCCACAAGTGAATGCCTTGCTGGTCTTTTGCAGAGGCAAGTGAAGGGTTAACCAGACACAGACTTCTATTCTCAAGTCACCCTTCATCCAAACCAGGTAAGGAGGGCAGACAAAATGATCTCTCATCTCCGAAGGGGATCATTAGGTCAGATGCCATTTCATGAGGAGCTTGTGTTTCATGCTTATTCATAAGAGTCTCTCTATTTCTTATTCATAAGAGTCACTGTAACCTTTATGAAATTATGTGAAATATAATTTTGTTGATAAGAGACTGAAGGAACTGCAGGTGCTGGTTTAAACCAAATAAAGACACAAAATGCTGGAGTAACTTAGCAGGACAGGCAGTATCTCTGGAGGGAAGGAATGGGTGACGTCTCGGGACAGTTGAGACTTATTGCAGCGAGACTTACTTTGGTGTTGAACTGTAGTCTGAACCATCCTCCCACTGCCAAACCTTTTCAGTCTCTGAGTCGGACAGGCCAATCCAATAACGATTAGGGGTTGCTTCCCTTTTAATGAAGTTCTGTGAGAAGATTTAACAGGATCGTGAGTAAACAAAAACACTCTCGCATTCCTCAGGGCATGTCGTTTCCGAAGATGGACACAGAGCGCTGGAGTAACTCAGCTGGTCATGCAGCATCTCCGGAGAGAAGGAATAGGTGGAGATGAGGTTGAGTTGAGTAAAGGGCCTGTCCCACTTGGGTGTCATTTGCGCGTCATTTACGTGACATCATTTATTCAGATTCAGATTCAGATTCAACTTTATTGTCATTGTCCAGTGTACAGTACAGAGACAACAAAATGCAGTTAGCATCTCCCTAGATATGAGCAATAATAAATCTAATAAATCCTGGTGGGAGGAGTGTTCGGGGGGGGGGGGGTGATTGGCAGTCACCGAGGTACAGTGTTGAGAAGTGTAGCAGCCGCAGGGAAGAAGCTGTTCCTGGACCTGCTGGTCCGGCAACGGAGAGACCTGTAGCGCCTCCCGGATGGTAGGAGGGTAAACAGTCTGTGGTTGGGGTGAGAGCAGTCCTTGGCGATGCTGAGCGCCCTTCGCAGACAACGCTTGCTTTGGACAGACCCAATGGAGGGGAGTGAGGAACCGGTGATGCGTTGGGCAATTTTCATGCGTCATGACGCACGACGCGTACGTCATGACGCGCACGTGATACGTGCATGGCGTGCATTACGCGTGCGTGGTGGGTGGTGACGTAGGCAGTGACGCGCGGTCGCTCGCAGCGCCCCAGGGTTTTGGGATTCACAAAAATCTTCGCGCGCCATTTGCGTGTCGGTCCCTGAGACACAAAGTGCTGGAGTAACTCAGCGGGTCAGACAGCGGGTCCTTCTTCAGTCCCGGCCCGAAATGTCACCCATCCTTTTTCTGCAGAGATGCTGCATGACCCGCTGAGTTACTCCAGCAATTTGTGTCCATCTTCAGTCTAAACCAGCGTCTGCGGTTCCTTCAGTCTCTTGTGAACCTGTGGTTGCGTGGGAAGGTTGGGAAACGGCTGGTGGGGATGGAAGTGTAGACCAGGGAGTTGCACATGGAGTGGTCCCTTGGTGAAGTTGAGGATGAGTCTGGAGGTGGGATCTTGCTGGATTGTAGGACCTTGCAAAGGATGATGTGTTGAATGTGGAAGCTCGTGGGATGAAAGGTAAGGATCAGAAAACACTGTATTTTTTTGCTCAGGAAATGAGGGAGGCCAGATAAGCCGGAGGTGTGGGATACAGAGTCAAGAGTGTTTAATTATCATATGCATCAGGAAGGGAATTATGACATTCTCGTAGATACAAGGAACTACAGATGCTGGTTTATACCATTGAAAGACACAGCTGGAGTAACTCAGCGGTTCAGGCAACATCTCTGGAGAGAAAGCAAGTCCTCAACCTTTTTCTCCAGAGATGCTAACTGACCCACTGAGATACTCCAGCCATTTGTGTCTATATGATATAGAGTTTGGTCGGCACGGTGGTGCAGCGGTAGAGTTGCTGCCTACAGCGCCAGAGACCCGGGTTCGATCCTGACCAAAGGAGCTGTCTGTACGGAGTTTGTACCTTCTCCCCGTGACCTGCTTGTGTTTTTACTCGGAGATCTTCGATTTCCTCCCACACTCCAAAGACGTACACGTTCCGAGGTTAATTGGCTTGGTATAAAATAAATTGTCCCTAGTGTGTGTAGGATAGTGTTAGTGTGCGGGGATCGCTGGTCGGCACAGACT
This sequence comes from Malacoraja senta, assembly GCA_038087875.1. Taxonomy (NCBI): domain Eukaryota; kingdom Metazoa; phylum Chordata; class Chondrichthyes; order Rajiformes; family Rajidae; genus Malacoraja; species Malacoraja senta. The sequence goes on from CM075992.1 coordinate 3,431,070, forward strand.
CGGTGGGCCAAAGGGCCTGTTCCCGCGGTGTATCTCTGAACTAAACTAAAAAAAAACGTGACACCAGAGGATCATCATCATCTCGCAGCATCTTTCACTATTGCCAATAGCTCACAAGAGCACGTGTTTCAGTTTCAGTTCAGTTTATTGTCACGTGGACCGAGGTATAGTTTAAAGCTTACCAGTCAGCAGGAAGACAATACAATGATTACAATCGAGTCAAGTTGGGAAAAGGCAAAGTACAACGGGATCTGGGGGTCCTTGTACATCAGTCTATGAAAGTAAGCATGCAGGTACAGCAGGCAGTGAAGAAAGTGAATGGCATGTTGGCCTTTATAACAAGAGGAATCGAATATAGGAGCAAAGAGGTCCTACTGTAGTTGTACAGAGCCCTAGTGAGACCACACCTTGAGTATTGTGTGCAGTTTTGGTCCCCTAATTCTAGGAAGAACATTCTTGCTATTGAGGGAGTGCAGCATAGGTTTACAAGGTTAATTCCTGGGATGGCGGGACTGTCATATGCTGAGAGAATGGAGCGGCTGGGCTTGTCCACTCTGGAGTTTAGAAGGATGAGAGGGGATCTCATTGAAACATATAAGATTGTTAAGGGCTTGGACACGCCAGAGGCAGGAAACATGTTCCCGATGTTGGGGGAGTCCAGAACCAGGGGCCACAGTTTAAGAATAAGGAGTAAGCCATTTAGAATGGAGACGAGGAAACACTTTTTCCCACAGAGAGTGGTGAGTCTGTGGAATTCTCTGCCTCAGAGGGCGGTGGAGGCAGGTTCTCTGGATGCTTTCAAGAGAGAGCTAGATAGGGCTCTTAAAAATAGCAGAGTCAGGGGATATGGGGAGAAGGCAGGAACGGGGTACTGATTGGGGATGATCAGCCATGATCACATTGAATGGCGGTGCTGGCTCGAAGGGCCGAATGGCCTACTCCTGCGCCTATTGTCTATTGTCTATTGAGCCATTTACAGTGTACAGATACATGTTGCTGTAGGAGTAGAGATTTAAGAGTGTGGAGCGATTGTGAGGTGTGAGATTGTAGATCTACTTCTGTAGTTAGCACGCAGATAGTCCCCTGGGTGGGGCGCCATCTTGGGAAGCAATTGTGCCCACTCACCTGCTCTGAAGCGCTGTTGATGGCAACCAGATGTGAATCCATGGCGGCACATTGTCCTTTGGCAAAATACCAGGAGCCTGACTTTATTGTGAGCTGGTAACAGTGCCCATTGAACCCTATCCAGTCGCTGGGACACTTGAGCCAAGAGCAATCTGAAGAGAGTGCATGGGATTGAGAATCAAGGTCAAGTACACACTTATTGTCACGTGCACCAATTGAGGGTACAGTGATATTTGAGTCACCGTACAGCCATACAAGTAAAAAGAACACAATGCACGATAGAGATTAACAGAAACGTCCATCACAGTGGAATCAGCATTCCTCACTGTGACGGAAGGCAATAACGTTCAGTCAACCTTCCTCCTTTGTTCACCTGAGGTCGCTCTCATGCACTTATTTCAAGACTTAATAGTTTCCAACTTCCAACCAGGTTCAGGAATAGCTACTTCCCCACAGCCACCAGGCTATTAAACTTGGCTCGGACAAAACTATGAACTTTAATAGCCCATTAACTGTTATTTGCACTTTATCAGTTTATTTATTCATGTGTGTATATATTTATATAATGGTATATGGACACGCTGATCTGTTTTGTAGTCAATGCCTTCTATGTTCTTTTTTTTTTTTTTTTTTTTTTTTTTTTTAAATATTTTATTTAATTTATTCCGATTATGTGTTTTTTTGTTTTGTTGTGATTCTATGCATTGTAAGGTGTCCTTGGGTTTTAGAAAGGCGCCAGTAAATAAAATGATTATTATTATTATGTTCTGTTATGCTGAAGCAAAGCAAGAATTTCATTGTCCTATCAGGGACACATGACAATAAACTCTCTTGAACATGAACTTGAACTTACTTCCCAGTTTCAGATTGGAGATCATGTTGGTCATGTTACCCTGCAGTTTCAGTAGTTCTTCAGACACTGGGAAACAAAAACAGATTGAAATATTAACAAGCAGAACTCCCATGCCCACAGCATGCTTGGGGACATATCTTCCATCAAGCGTCACTCAGCGGGACAGGCAGCATCCCGTTGAGTTAAACCCCTGTCCCACTGTACGAGTTCATTCCAAGAGCTCTCCCCGAGTTTGCCCTGATTCGAACTCGGAGATTTACGGTAATGGCCACTCGTCGGTACTCGGGGCTCTCGTGGACATTTTTCAACGTGTTGAAAAATCTTCACGAGTCTTCCCGTGCTTACCTGCCGTTAGCGAGTCTTCCCGAGTACCTGCCGTTAGCGCTAAGGGACGTCCCCGAGCTCCGACGTACCCGCTACGTTCATTCTCCGTGCTTACCACGAGTTTGGTTTTTTAAAACTCGGGAGAGCTCTTGGAATGAACTCGTACCGTGGGACAGGGCTATTACTCCAGCATTTTGTGTCTGCAGTTCTTTCCTACACATATCTTCCATCAGGTATCTAATGTGGCCCTTCCTTTGAATTGAGTCATCACTCTTTATCGAAAAGGTCAGGTTCCTATTAAATCTTTCTCCCACCCTAACCTTAAACCCAAGTGCCCTGGTTCTCGATCCCCCTACTCTGGCCAAGAGACTCTGTGAATTTACCCGATCTATTCCTCTCATGATTTTGTCCAGCTCCATAAGATCGCCCCTCATCTTCCTGCGCTTCATGGAATAGAGTCCCGGCCTGCTCAACCTCTCCCTACAGCCCATGCCCTCGAGTTCCGGCAACACCTTCGTAAATCTTCCCTGTACCCTTTCCAGCTTGACAACTTCAAGATTACAGTAGATTAGCGTCTACTCATTTTGTTAATGTTGAATTGTTTTCAAATTCAAAATAGAGGGATCTTGAGAGGGAACTTACAGAGGGGTCTTGGGGAAGCCCATTGCTCCGTCAAAGTGGCGACACAAGTAGATAGAATGATAGAGAGGGTATAAAGTATGGTGATGTTTAAACTTCATTGATATCAGGGCATTGCGTACTGGGCAGTGGGTAGTGCTGGTTAGGTGGACAAAGCTTGTGGCGCAGCGGTAGAGTTGCTGCCTTACAGTGCTTACACTGCCAGAGACCCGGGGTTCGATCCTGACTACTGTATGGAGTTAGCACCTTCTCCCCGTGACCTGCGTGGTTTCCCCCCGATATCATCGGTTTCCTCCCACACTCCAAAGACGCACAAGTTTGTAGGTTCATTGGCTCGGTATAAATGATAATTGTCCCTAGGATGTGTTAGATCTGTGTTAATGTGCGGGGATCGCTGGTCAGTAAGGACTCGGTGGGCCAAAGGGCCTGTTTGTGTGCCGTATATCTAAACTAAACTAGAATAAACCAAGAAAGATTTGATGTTTAAGAAGGAACTGCAACTGCTGGAAAAATCGAAGGGAGACAAAAATGCTGGAGAAACTCAGCGGGTGAGGCAGCATCTATGGAGAGAAGGAATAGGCAATGTTTCAGGTCGAGACCCTTCTTCAGACTGATGTCGGGGTGGGGGGGGGGGAAGGAAGGAAGGGGCGGAGATAGGGGGATGAGGGAGAGCTGGGGGAAGGGGGAGGGGGAAGGGGGGAGGGGAGAAAGCAAGGACTACCTGAAATTGGAGAAGTCAATGTTCTTACCGCTGGGGTGTAAACTACCCAAGCGAAATATGAGGTGCTTGATATTTAAATATTGAAACGTAAGACTTGAGGTAACTTGCTCAGTAGACCAGGCCACCCATGTGTTAATTGATTCCAACTTACTTTCCAGTTTCAGTTTTCCAGTTTCAGTTTGGAGTTCAGGTCGGTTATGTTACTCTGGGTTTTCTGTAGTTCTTCAAACACTGGGAAACAAAACAGATTGAAACATTGAAGGGAGACAAAAATGCTGGAGAAACTCAGCGGGTGAGGCAGCATCTATGGAACGAAGGAAATAGGCAACGTTTCGGGTCGAGACCCTTCTTCAGATTGAAACATTAACCAGCAAACCTCCCATCAAACTTGCCCACAGCATGTATCTTCCATCAGGTGTCTAATGCGGCTCTTCAGCGAATTGTTTAAGAAGGAACTGCAGATGCTGGAAAAATCGAAGGTAGACAAAAATGCTGGAGAAACTCAGCGGGTGAGGCAGCATCTATGGAGCGAAGGAATAGGTGACGTTTCGGGTCGAGACCCTTCTTCAGAATAGAGGGATCTTGAGAGGGAACACAGAGGGGTCTTGGGGAAGCCCATTGCTCCGTCAAAGTGGCGACACAAGTAGATAGAATGATAGAGAGGGTATAAAGTATGGTGATGTTTAAACTTCATTGATATCAGGGCATTGCGTACTGGGCAGTGGGTAGTGCTGGTTAGGTGGACAAAGCTTGTGGCGCAGCGGTAGAGTTGCTGCCTTACAGTGCTTACACTGCCAGAGACCCGGGTTCGATCCTGACTACTGTATGGAGTTAACACCTTCTCCCCGTGACCTGCGTGGTTTCCCCCGATATCATCGGTTCCCTCCCACACACCAAAGACGCACAGGTTTGTAGGTTCATTGGCTCGGTATAAATGATAATTGTCCCTAGGATGTGTTAGATCTGTGTTAATGTGCGGGGATCGCTGGTCAGTAAGGACTCGGTGGGCCAAAGGGCCTGTTTGTGTGCCGTATATCTAAACTAAACTAGAATAAACCAAGAAAGATTTGATGTTTAAGAAGGAACTGCAACTGCTGGAAAAATCGAAGGGAGACAAAAATGCTGGAGAAACTCAGCGGGTGAGGCAGCATCTATGGAGAGAAGGAATAGGCAATGTTTCAGGTCGAGACCCTTCTTCAGACTGATGTCGGGGTGGGGGGGGGGAAGGAAGGAAGGGGCGGAGATAGGGGGATGAGGGAGAGCTGGGAAGGGGAGGGGAAGGAGGGAGAAAGCAAGGACTACCTGAAATTGGAGAAGTCAATGTTCATACCACTGGGGTGTAAACTACCCAAGCGAAATATGAGGTGCTTGATATTTAAATATTGAAACGTAAGACTTGAGGTAACTTGCTCAGTAGACCAGGCCACCCATGTGTTAATTGATTCCAACTTACTTTCCAGTTTCAGTTTGGAGTTCAGGTCGGTTATGTTACTCTGGGTTTTCTGTAGTTCTTCAAACACTGGGAAACAAAACAGATTGAAACATTGAAGGGAGACAAAAATGCTGGAGAAACTCAGCGGGTGAGGCAGCATCTATGGAACGAAGGAAATAGGCAACGTTTCGGGTCGAGACCCTTCTTCAGATTGAAACATTAACCAGCAAACCTCCCATCAAACTTGCCCACAGCATGTATCTTCCATCAGGTGTCTAATGCGGCTCTTCAGCGAATTGTTTAAGAAGGAACTGCAGATGCTGGAAAAATCGAAGGTAGACAAAAATGCTGGAGAAACTCAGCGGGTGAGGCAGCATCTATGGAGCGAAGGAATAGGTGACATTTCGGGTCGAGACCCTTCTTCAGACTGGTTAGGTTAGGTTTATAGGTTCAGGTGGAAAAAAAAAAGCTGTTCATTGTTCCTCGGTATACATGTCAATAAACTAAACTGAACTGAACTGAGAAAAGGCATAGGTGACGTTTCGGGTCGAGACCCTTCTTCAGAATAGAGGGATCTTGAGAGGGAACTTACAGAGGGGTCTTGGGGAAGCCCATTGCTCCGTCAAAGTGGCGACACAAGTAGATAGAATGATAGAGAGGGTATAAAGTATGGTGATGTTTAATCTTCATTGATATCGGGGCATTGCGTACTGGGCAGTGGGTAGTGCTGGTTAGGTGGACAAAGCTTGTGGTGCAGCGGTAGAGTTGCTGCCTTACAGTGCTTACACTGCCAGAGACCCGGGTTCGATCCTGACTACTGTATGGAGTTAACACCTTCTCCCCGTGACCTGCGTGGTTTCCCCCGATATCATCGGTTCCCTCCCACACACCAAAGACGCACAGGTTTGTAGGTTCATTGGCTCGGTATAAATGATAATTGTCCCTCGGGTGTGTTAGATTTTTGTTAATGTGCGGGGATCACTGGTCAGTAAGGACTCGGTGGGCCAAAGGGCCTGTTTGTGTGCTGTATATCTAAACTAAACTAGAATAAACCAAGAAAGATTTGATGTTTAAGAAGGAACTGCAACTGCTGGAAAAATCGAAGGGAGACAAAAATGCTGGAGAAACTCAGCGGGTGAGGCAGCATCTATGGAGAGAAGGAATAGGCAAAGTTTCAGGTCGAGACCCTTCTTCAGACTGATGTCGGGGTGAGGGGGGGGGAAAGGAAGGAAGGGGCGGAGATAGGGGGATGAGGGAGAGCTGGGAAGGGGAGGGGAAGGAGGGAGAAAGCAAGGACTACCTGAAATTGGAGAAGTCAATGTTCATACCGCTGGGGTGTAAACTACCCAAGCGAAATATGAGGTGCTTGATATTTAAATATTGAAACGTAAGACTTGAGGTAACTTGCTCAGTAGACCAGGCCACCCATGTGTTAATTGATTCCAACTTACTTTCCAGTTTCAGTTTGGAGTTCAGGTCGGTTATGTTACTCTGGGTTTTCTGTAGTTCTTCAAACACTGGGAAACAAAACAGATTGAAACATTGAAGGGAGACAAAAATGCTGGAGAAACTCAGCGGGTGAGGCAGCATCTATGGAACGAAGGAAATAGGCAACGTTTCGGGTCGAGACCCTTCTTCAGATTGAAACATTAACCAGCAAACCTCCCATCAAACTTGCCCACAGCATGTATCTTCCATCAGGTGTCTAATGCGGCTCTTCAGCGAATTGTTTAAGAAGGAACTGCAGATGCTGGAAAAATCGAAGGTAGACAAAAATGCTGGAGAAACTCAGCGGGTGAGGCAGCATCTATGGAGCGAAGGAATAGGTGACATTTCGGGTCGAGACCCTTCTTCAGACTGGTTAGGTTAGGTTTATAGGTTCAGGTGGAAAAAAAAAAGCTGTTCATTGTTCCTCGGTATACATGTCAATAAACTAAACTGAACTGAACTGAGAAAAGGCATAGGTGACGTTTCGGGTCGAGACCCTTCTTCAGAATAGAGGGATCTTGAGAGGGAACTTACAGAGGGGTCTTGGGGAAGCCCATTGCTCCGTCAAAGTGGCGACACAAGTAGATAGAATGATAGAGAGGGTATAAAGTATGGTGATGTTTAATCTTCATTGATATCGGGGCATTGCGTACTGGGCAGTGGGTAGTGCTGGTTAGGTGGACAAAGCTTGTGGCGCAGCGGTAGAGTTGCTGCCTTACAGTGCTTACACTGCCAGAGACCCGGGTTCGATCCTGACTACTGTATGGAGTTAACACCTTCTCCCCGTGACCTGCGTGGTTTCCCCCGATATCATCGGTTCCCTCCCACACACCAAAGACGCACAGGTTTGTAGGTTCATTGGCTCGGTATAAATGATAATTGTCCCTCGGGTGTGTTAGATTTTTGTTAATGTGCGGGGATCACTGGTCAGTAAGGACTCGGTGGGCCAAAGGGCCTGTTTGTGTGCTGTATATCTAAACTAAACTAGAATAAACCAAGAAAGATTTGATGTTTAAGAAGGAACTGCAACTGCTGGAAAAATCGAAGGGAGACAAAAATGCTGGAGAAACTCAGCGGGTGAGGCAGCATCTATGGAGAGAAGGAATAGGCAAAGTTTCAGGTCGAGACCCTTCTTCAGACTGATGTCGGGGTGAGGGGGGGGGGAAAGGAAGGAAGGGGCGGAGATAGGGGGATGAGGGAGAGCTGGGAAGGGGAGGGGAAGGAGGGAGAAAGCAAGGACTACCTGAAATTGGAGAAGTCAATGTTCATACCGCTGGGGTGTAAACTACCCAAGCGAAATATGAGGTGCTTGATATTTAAATATTGAAACGTAAGACTTGAGGTAACTTGCTCAGTAGACCAGGCCACCCATGTGTTAATTGATTCCAACTTACTTTCCAGTTTCAGTTTGGAGTTCAGGTCGGTTATGTTACTCTGGGTTTTCTGTAGTTCTTCAAACACTGGGAAACAAAACAGATTGAAACATTGATGGGAGACAAAAATGCTGGAGAAACTCAGCGGGTGAGGCAGCATCTATGGAACGAAGGAAATAGGCAACGTTTCGGGTCGAAACCCTTCTTCAGATTGAAACATTAACCAGCAAACCTCCCATCGAACTTGCCCACAGCATGTATCTTCCATCAGGTGTCTAATGCGGCTCTTCAGCGAATTGTTTAAGAAGGAACTGCAGATGCTAGAAAAATCAAAGGTAGACAAAAATGCTGGAGAAACTCAGCGGGTGAGGCAGCATCTATGGAGCGAAGGGATAGGTGACATTTCGGGTCGAGACCCTTCTTAAGACTGATGTCGGGGGGGGGCCGGGAAAAAGAAAGGAAGAGGCGGAGACAGTAGGCTTGTGGGAGAGCTGGGAAGGGGAGGGGAAGGAGGGAGAAAGCAAGGACTACCTGAAATTGGAGAAGTCAATGTTCATACCGCTGGGGTGTAAACTGCCCAAGCGAAATATGAGGTGCTTGATATTTAAATATTGAAACGTAAGACTTGAGGTAACTTGCTCAGTAGACCAGGCCACCCATGTGTTAATTGATTCCAACTTACTTTCCAGTTTCAGTTTCAGGTCGGTTATGTTACTCTGGGTTTTCTGTTGTTCTTCAGATTCAGATTCAGATTCAACTTTATTGTCATTGTGCAGTGTACAGTACAGAGACAACGAAATGCAGTTAGCATCTCCCTAGAAGAGCGACATTAATATGAGCAGTAAATAAATAAATCTAATAAATCCTGGTGGGAGGAGTGTCCGGGGGGGGGGGTGTGATTGGCAGTCACCGAGGTACAGTGTTGAGTAGTGTAACCGCCGCAGGGAAGAAGCTGTTCCTGGACCTGCTGGTCCGGCAACGGAGAGACCTGTAGCGCCTCCCGGATGGTAGGAGGGTAAACACTGGGAAACCAAACAGATTGAAACATTGAAGGTAGACAAAAATGCTGGAGAAACTCAGCGGGTGAGGCAGCATCTATGGAGCGAAGGGAATAGGTGACATTTCGGGTCGAGACCCTTCTTCAGACTGGTCAGGTTAGGTTCAGGTGAAAAAAAAAGCCTTTCACTGTTCCTCGGTATACATGTCAATAAACTAACTTGTCAATGAACTGAAGTTAACTGAGGAAAGGGATAGGTGACGTTTCGGGTCGAGACCCTTCTTCAGACTGAGAGTCAGGGGAAAGGGAAAGGAGAGATATAGACAGCCATATAGAGAGATAAATGAATTAAACAAATGAATGAAAGATGTGCAAAAGAGTAATGATGATAAAGGAGACAGGCCATTGTTAGCTGTGGGCTAGGTGGGAACGAGACAATGAGACTCAACAAGACAACTTTGAAGCTAATACAACAACTTGGGTGTGGGGAGGACGATTGAGGGGGGATGCAGGGTTACTTGAAGTTAGAGAAATCAATAGTCATACCTCTGGGTTGTAGACTGCCCATTTACCACTTACCGATAGTTTTCAGCTTAGACAGTTCACCAGCCATTTGATTTCTCTGGCCCTCTTCGGACACTGAGAAGCAAATATCAGGTTAAAACATTAATGACTGGAGGTCATGGCTCTTATTTGTAGCCTGTTCATGAATGTGCTGCTACAAAAGGAATCCCACTCACACACAATCCCTGCTACTTAAAACTTTGTTTTCTCTCTTTCTGACCCGAAACATTACCTTTCCATGTTCACCAGAGATGCTGCCTGACCCACTGAGTTACTCCAGCACTCTGTGAAACGTCACCTATCCATGTTCTCCAGAGATGCTGCCTGACCCACTGAGTTACTCCAGCACTCTGTGAAACGTCACCTATCCATGTTCTCCAGAGATGCTGCCTGACCCGCTGAGTTACTCCAGCACTCTGTGAAACGTCACCTATCCATGTTCTCCAGAGATGCTGCCTGACCCGCTGAGTTACTCCAGCACTCTGTGAAACGTCACCTATCCATGTTCTCCACAGATGCTGCCTGACCCGCTGAGCTACTCCAGCACTCTGTGAAACATCATCCATCCATGTTCTCCAGAGATGCTGCCTGACCCACTGAGTTACGCCAGCACTTTCTATCCCAGAGTTGAAAGCATTAACATTTCTCTCTCCAAAGATGCTGCCTGGCCTGCTGAATTCTGAATTTCAGCATTTGTAAACTTCTTAGACATTTGTTATCCAATTGTTATCTCCCAAGAAGGTTCACTCCATGGAAAATAATTTATCTGACCCTCGAAGGCATCGATGCGGCAGACAGCCAGAACCTTTTTCCCAGGGTGGAAATATCAAAGACTAGTGGGCATAGCTTAAAAGTAAGATGGATAAGGTTTAAAGGAGGTGAGCCGGGGCAAGTTTTTTTTGCATGGAGTGGTGGGTGCCTGGAACACACTGACAAAGGTGGAGACAGATAAGACAGTGGCGTTTAAGTGGGTTTTAGATAGGCACATGGATGTACAGGGAATGGAGGGATATGGATCATGTGCTGGCCAAGGAGATTAGTTTAACGGCATCATAAAAACATAGAAACATAGAAAAAGGTGCAGGAGTAGGCCATTCTGCCCTTCGAGCCTGCACCGCCATTCAATATGATCATGGCTGATCATTTAATATTAGTACCCCCGTTTCTGCTTTCTCCCCATATCCCTTGATTCCGTTAGCCGTAAGAGCTCTATCGAACTCTCTCTTGAAAACATCCAGTCAATTGGCCTCCACTGCCTTCTGTGGCAGAACATTCCACAGATTCACAACTCTCTGGGTGAAATAGTTTTTCTTCAGAGGGAGTAAAGAGAAGGTTCACCAGACTGATTCCTGGGATGGCAGGACTTTCATATGAAGAAAGACTGGATAGACTTGGCTTGTACTCGTTTGAATTCAGAAGATTGAGGGGGGATCTTATAGAAACTTACAAAATTCTTAAGGGGTTGGACAGGCTAGATGCAGGAAGATTGTTCCCGATGTTGGGGAAGTCCAGAACAAGGGGTCACAGTTTAAGGATAAGGGGAAGTCTTTTAGGACCGAGATGAGAATTTTTTTTTTCACACACAGAGAGTGGTGAATCTGTGGATTTCTCTGCCACAGAAAGTAGTTGAGGCCAGTTCATTGGCTATATTTAAGAGGGAGTTAGATGTGGCCCTTGTGGCTAAAGGGATCAGGGGGTATGGAGAGAAGGCAGGTACAGGATACTGAGTTGGATGATCAGCCATGATCATATTGAATGGCGGGCAGGCTCGAAGGGCCGAATGGCCTACTCCTGCACCTATTTTCCATGTTTCTATGTTTCATCTCAGTCCTAAATGGTCTACCCCTTGTTCTTAAACGGTGACCCCTGGTTCTGGACTCCCCCAACATGGGGAACATCGTGTTTAGCACGGACATTGTGGGCTGAAGGGCCTATTACTGTGTATGTTCTAACCCCCGAAGCCTCTGGGTGATTTTAAAGATGAATTTCCACTTGCAGATTTGAATATTACTGCAACATACAGCTGGGAGAATTTGTCAGAGGCTTTAGAATTCAGAGATATAGCGTGGAAAGAGGCCCTTCAGCCCACTGAGTCGGTGCTGACCGGCTATCCCCATACACTAGCACTATCCTACACACTGGGGACAATTTACCATTTTAGCGAAACCAATTAACTTACAAACCTGTGCGTCTTTGGAGAGTGGGAGGAAACCGGAGCACCCGGAGAAAACCCACGCAGGTCACGGGGAGAAGGTACAAATTCCGTACAGACAGCACCCATGGTTAGGATCGAACCTGGGTCTCTGGCGCCGTAAGGCAGCAACTCTACCGCTGCGCCACCGTGCTGTCAGAGGTTTAGGGTAACTCACCATTTCCTTTGAACTGTGAAAGCTGCAGCATCAGCTTGTCCTGAACTTCTTTCATTCCGGAATACATCCCTGAAACTGAGGGGGGAGAACGTTAGGCGGGAGCATGTGCAGCACGTCACTGAGGATCGACACAGAAATGCTGGAGTAACTCAGCGGGCAAGGCAGCATCTCTGGAGAGAAGGAATGGGTGCCGTTTAGGGTCGACACCCTTCTTCAGAAGGTCCTTTACAAGTGCAAAAACCCTCCGCTGGAAGAATCACTGGGTGATGCGTGTAGCAAGATGAATCAGTCTGAAGAAGGGTCTCGACCCGAGACGTCACCCATTCCTTCTCTCCAGAGATGCTGCCTGTCCCGCTGAGTTACTCCAGTAGTAAACACTGCCCAGTCCATCATCGGCTCTGACCTCCCTTCCATCGAGGGGATCTATCACAGTCGCTGCCTCAAAAAGGCTGGCAGTATCATCAAGGACCCACACCATCCTGGCCACACACTCATCTCCCTACTACCTTCAGGTAGAAGGTACAGGAGCCTGAAGACTGCAACGACCAGGTTCAGGAATAGCTACTTCCCCACAGCCATCAGGCTATTAAACTTGGCTCGGACAAAACACTGAACTTTATTAGCCAATTAACTGTTATTTGCACTTGATCAGTATATTGATTCATGTGTGTATATATTTATAGAATGGTATATGGACACACTGATCTGTTTTGTAGTCAATGCCTACTATGTTCTGTTGTGCTGAAGCAAAGCAAGAATTTCATTGTCCTATCAGGGACACATGACAATAAACTCACTTGAACTTGAACTTTTTGTGTCTATCTGCGGGATGAACCAGCATCTGCTGTTCCTTCCCACACTTCTTACCTTCCGAACTGAGTTAACACATGTTAGCATTTCATACCTGGGACTTCAATTAAGGATAAATTCCAGCACAGTAGAGTAGGGCTGGGCACATATATATGCACGGTTGGTTTAAGCATGGAGTCTGAAGAATGGTCTCCAGAGATGCTACCTGACCCGCTGAGTTACTCCAGCTTTTTGTGTCTATCTTCAGATTAAACCAGCATAGAAACATAGAAACATAGAAAATAGGTGCAGCAGTAGGCTATTCGGCCCTTCCAGCCTGCACCGCCATTCAATATGATCATGGCTGATCATCCAACTCAGTATCCTGTACCTGCCTTCTCTCCATACCCCCTGATCCCTTTAGCCACAAGGGCCACATCTAACTCCCTCTTAAATATAGCCAATGAACTGGCCTCAACTACCTTCTGTGGCAGAGAATTCCAGAGATTCACCACTCTCTGTGTGAAAAATGTTTTTCTCATCTCGGTTCTAAAAGACTTCCCACTTATCCTTAAACTGTGACCCCTTGTTCTGGACTTCCCCATCATCGGGAACAATCTTCCTGCATCTAGCCTGTCCAACCCCTTAAGAATTTTGTAAGTTTCTATAAGATCCCCCCTCAATCTTCTAAATTCTAGCGAGTACAAGCCGGGTCTATCCAGTCTTTCTTCATATGAAAGTCCTGCCATCCCAGGAATCAGTCTGGTGAACCTTCTCTGTACTCCCTCTATGGCAAGAATGTCTTTCTGCAGTTCCTTCCTACACATGGTGGGTTTAAGTCGAAGATAGACACAAAAAGCTGGAGTAACTCAGCGGGACAGGCAGCATCTCTGGAGAGAAGGAATGGGTGACGTTTCGGGTCGAGACCCCTCTTCAGTGTAGTCTTTACCTTTCACTGTCACTATGATGAGGCTCAATAAGGCGAAGAAGGTCGAAAGAGCCACGAGACCAAAGATAAGCAGCAACCACGTCCTTTTGCTGATACAATCACCACTTGACCATGCTAAAAACAATAGGAAATTTAGTTTAGTTTAGAGATACAATGTAGGACCCGGATGAGAAAAACATTTTTCACACAGAGAGTGGTGAATCTGTGGAATTCTCTGCCACAGAAGGTAGTTGAGGCCAGTTCATTGGCTATATTTAATGGCCTACTCCTGCACCTATTTTCTATGTTTCTATGTTTCAATGAAACAAGCCCATCGGCCCACCGGGCAATGATCGCCGCACACTAACAATATCCTACACACATTGGTGACAAATTACAAATTGACCATATCCAATTAACCTACAAACCTGTACATCTTTGGAGTGTGGGAGGAGATTACTCCAGCACTTTGTGTCTATCTTTGTTTTAAACCAGCATCTACAGATAGTAGCCTACACATGTGGGTAGTAGTTCTGCCCTGCTCTCTTGTTGTGGTAGGATGATTCAGTTGCCTGATAACAGCAGGGAAGAAACTGTCTCTGAATCATCTCCAGGGCCACAGGAAAGCTGCAGTTCTCCATCTCTGAGCAACTCCAGTCCCATAGCAAAGTCATAGAGTCATGATTGAATGGTGGAGTAGACTCGATGGGCCGAATGGCCAACTTCTGCTCCTCTGGCATAGAGTCATACAGTGTGGAAACATGTCCCATCTACACTAGTCCCACCTGCCAGCACTTGCCCCATATCCCTCTAAACCTGCCCTATCGATGTACCTGTCCAAATGTTTCTTAAACATTGGGATAGTCCCTGCCTCAACTACCTCCTCCGGCAGCTCGTTCCATACACCCACCACCCTTTAAGTGAAAAAGTTACCCCTCAAGTTCTTATTAAATCTTTCCCCGCTCACCTCTGGTTCTCGATTCTCTTACTCTGGGGCAAGATGCTCTGTGCATCTACCAGATCTACTTTCACCACTGGTCCCTCTGTTCCTGCACATCTTTGAAAACTGGATCATTCTGCCTTCTTTTGCATCTGAATATTCCTCTTTCACTTCGGACACTTCATGGCATGAGACTTTACTAAACTGGCCAAGGTTCCCCTTCCTTCTCAATCCCCACATACCTTTATCCTCATCATGCTTCCGTTCAGCTTCTGTTCTCTGCTCTTTCACCTCTGAGCAGTCTTTGAAGTATTCGTAGCTGGACGGCTCAGGCATGCCGCTGATTCTTCGTTGGAGAGGGAATATACGACACAAATCTTTCGGACACTGGAGGAGCCTTGATTTAAGCAATTCCTCTGCCCAATTGAAATATCAGAAAACCACCAACTTGCACCAACTTCTCCATTTCCTCCAATTATGTAACTTAAAGATGATCATTTGCCGTGAGTTCTGCTGTGCTCAGCACATGCGAGCTTGCGACATAACAGCAAAAAAAACGCACGCCTGTAAAGAATTAAAAAACTTATGGCCAGTCTATTTTGCTCTAAACATTATTCCCTTAACATGTATCTATACACTGTAAATGGCTCGATTGTAATCACGTATTGCCTTTCCGCTGACTGTTTAACCCGGAACAAAAAGATTGTCACTGTACCTCGGTACACGTGACAATAAACTACACTGAAACTCCTTATCAATCTTCCTGAGTTGGACAAAACTTGGCCCTTTTGTGAAAGAAAGAGTTCTGTTTCCTTTAAGAGTCAAGAGTGTTTTATTTTCATATGTCCCGGACGGGACAATGAAATTCTTACTTGCGGCAGCACAACAGAATATGTGAATATGTAAACACCTTTATTGTGGTGGGAGATTGCAACCTTCACGTGGTCCGCCCTGTTTCGACGAATGCAATCAACCCGGCGTTACAATCAAATAAGATTAAATAGAACAAGTTGTCCTACAACTTTAGGCTGTGCACACCATACGCAGCATTTATTACCCTTGTAGTATTTCTATTACCCTCGTAGTATTTTTTATTACCCTTGTAGTATTTTTATTACCCTCGGAGTATTTTCCACAGCACTTTAGAAACAACAACACATGGTTGGTGAAAACCAAGACGACTCCAATTGCTGGAAATCGAAAAGGAAAACAGAAACCGCTGGAAACAATTAATAAGGCTGGGCAGAATCTGTGGATTGAGAAACTGTTAAGACTTCAGTTTGATAGCCCTTAATTTTGTTTAGTTTGGTATAGTTTAGAGATACAGCGTGGAAACAGGCGCTCCGGCCCACCGGGTCCACGCCGACCGGCGATCCCCGCACACTGACACTATCCTACACCCACGAGGGACAAGTTTTACATTTACTAAAGCCACTTAACCGACAAACCTGTGCGTCTTTGGAGTGTGGGACGAAACTGAAGATCTCGTAGAAAACGCACGCAGGTCACGGGGAGAATGTACAAACTCCGTACAGACAGCACCCGTAGTCAGGATCGAACCCGGGTCTCCGGCGCTGCATTCGCTGTAAAGCAGCAACTCTACCGCTGCGCCACCGTGCCGCCCCAATGCTCATAGTAAAGGCACAACTTTATTATGCTGGCGGGAGTGGAAGAGTCACTGTCAGTATGGTCATGTACTTACCAGCTCCTCGCGGCCCCACTCAATTATATTGTGCACAGGGAGTATACCTCTACATGAGTAGCTAATCACACAGCTAACCACATAGTCACTTGCACCGGTTCTTATCGTGTCCAGAACAGACTTGTTTTTCTCTATCTGTGGTTCTACTTGGTTTTGTGCCTCCCTCCATCCCTGTTTACCCACAACATCCTTTGCAGTTCTGCAGAACCACCTGTTGGTCATTAGCTGGCAATTCTAAGCAAGTAAAGCAGGCTCACTGGGGCAACATGCAATCTGTCATTGTCCACATTAACTCTTAAACTCACATCCTCCTCTGCATTCCTGGCAGCATCAGTGGAGGGATATAGACCTTGGGTCGGGACCCTACTTCAGTCTGGTGGGGCAGAGGAGAGATAGGGGGTGATGAGAGGTGAGCAGAAGGGGTGGGGCAAGATTTGATGATGATCAACATGATAAGCTCATTCAGAGTCCCCTTGTGGTACAAAGTGGTCAGAGACATTGAATAATGAGGATTACAGCGATGATCAGCACGAAGATAGATCCATAATGTAATGTTGATTCCCAAAGTCCACCGGGGCTGTCATATGCTGAGAGAATGGAGCGGCTGGGCTTG
The DNA here is from genome assembly GCA_038087875.1 of Malacoraja senta. Lineage (NCBI taxonomy): Eukaryota > Metazoa > Chordata > Chondrichthyes > Rajiformes > Rajidae > Malacoraja > Malacoraja senta. The sequence continues at coordinate 3,447,927 of CM075992.1, forward strand.
TACACTCTGGAATTTAGAAGGATGAGAGGGGATCTTATTGAAACATATAAGATTATTAAGGGTTTGGACACGCTTCTTCTTCTTCTCGCGTATGGCGTGCACAGCCTAAAGTTGTAGGACAACTTGTTCTGTTTGATCTTATTTGATTGTGCATGCCAGGTTGATTGCATTGGTTGAAACAGGGCAGACCAAGTGAAGGTTGCGATCTCCCACCCCGTTTGGACATGCTAGAAGCAGGAAACATGTTCCCAATGTTGGGGGAGTATAGAACCAGGGGCCACAGTTTAAGAATAAGCAGTAAGCCATTGAGAAGGGAGATAAGGAAAAACTTTTTCACACAGAGAGTTGTGAGTGTGTGGAATTCTCTGCCTCAGAGGGTGGTGGAGGCTGGTTCTCTGGATGCTTTCAAGAGAGAGTTAGATAGAGCTTTTAGGGATAGTGGAGTCAGGGGATATGGAGAGAAGGCAGGAACGGGGTACTGATTGGGGATGATCAGCCATGATCAAATTGAATGGCGGTGCCGAATGGCCTATTCCTGCACCTATTGTCTGTTGTCTATTGACTATTGTCTACTGCACCAATTAAAAGGCCACCAGCTACTTCCTTCATGAAACCCTTACGAATGACTTAGAATTTTCCTGATCTTATTAACCTCTTGGGATAGACAAAAGTGCTGGAGAAACTCAGCGGGTGCAGCAGCATCTATGGAGCGAAGGAAATAGGCAACGTTTCGGGCCGAAGCCCTTCTTCAGACTTTTGTCTACCTTCGATTTTCCAGCATCTGCAGTTCCTTCTTAACCTCTTGGGATATGTGGGCTGCCAAATTGGTTGTGTTGGAGGACTCATCAGGGATGTAGGTGCAGCATTCTTGCCCTATTATGGCACCTTTTTCGGCCAAAATAAAGTCCAAAGCCGTGCGATTCTGCAAGGCCTCGGTGCGGAGTGTAACCAGCTTGGCCGTCACAGAGGAGAGGGCCTTCTGCGTATCCGTAAGGGCATTTGCGGTTTCCTTAGCCAGTTTCTCCATAGCCGATGCCATGTTGATCAGTTCTCGTGAGGCGCGGGCCGTCCCATAGAAGGGAAAGGCAATCATCCAAAACCGTTGAGATTCGGATATGCCTCGTTTGGACCGTAAGGGGAAGGATAACTCGGCCACCTGTACCCTAGTTCCAGCCTACACACTAGGGGACAATTTACAGACGCCAATGGGATGCAGGCAGAAGCCTCCACGTGGCGCATCCCGGGCAATGCTGACGACAGGAACTGTACCGCAGTGACCGACTGAAGCAGCCAATTCTGCAACCACCGACCGTCAACCGTCACTGACCGACCGGAAAGACGTGATGTGGAAGATGGCCGGACACGAGGAAGAAGAACAGATGCCAATTAACCTACAAACCCGCACCTCTTTGGAGTGTGGGAGAACAGCACCTGGAGTCAGGAGTTTGTACGTTCTCCCCGTGACCACGTGGGTTTCCTCCGGGTGCTCCGGTTTCCTCCCACGTCCCAAAGACGTGCGGGTTTGTAGGTTAATTGGCCCTCTGTAAATTCCCTCTAGTGTGTAGGGAGTGGATGAGAAAGTGGGATAACGGATTACTGGCATGAACGGGTGATCGAAGGTCAGCGCGTACCCGGTGGGCCCAAGGGACCATTTTCATACAGCATCTTTCAAACAACCAGTAGACTCAGCGATGTTAAGAAAATTAAGCGTCACTTCTTGGTCGCTTTCGACGTTTTTGTCTCGTCTATGTTGGGGGAGCAAATATAAAGCGGTTTGGCTGACAGCCGGGAACTATCCAATGAGTGACTGAAGCTAGACACAAAACGCTGGAGTAACTCAGCGGGACAGGCGGCATCTCTGGAGAGAAGGAATTGGTGACGTTTTTCGAGTCGAGCCCGAGTCTGAAGAAGGGTCTCGACCCGAAACCTCACCCATTCCTTCTCTCCAGGACTGAGATGAGAAAAACATTTTTCACACAGAGAGTGGTGAATCTCTGGAATTCTCTGCCACAGAATGTAGTTGAGGCCAGTTCATTGGCTATATTTAAGAGGGAGTTAGATGTGGCCCTTGTGGCTAAAGGGATCAGGGGGTATGGAGAGAAAGCAGGTACAGGATACTGAGTTGGATGATCAGCCATGATCACATTGAATGGCGGTGCAGGCTCGAAGGGCCGAATGGCCTACTCCCGCACCTATTTTTCTATGTTTCTATGTTTCTATGAGATGCTGCCTGTCCCGCTGAGTTACTCCAGCATTTTGTGTCTATCTTTGGTTTAAACCAGCATCTGCAGTTCCTTCAGACACGAGTGACTGAAGCATTTGTTTAATTTACGATTGGTTGGTGGGGGAGGAAGGTTGCCATGGAGATTGATGTGTTGTCCCGCCAATGACAGGAGGATGGGGGGGCGGTGAGAGGTTGGAGACGGGGGAACGTGTGATGACTTTAGCTCCAGCTGGCAACCATTCAGTAGTTGCATTTGGGATGTCATAGACATTTGCAACACAGAGGTACGAACATCGATTTCTCTAACTTCAAGTAACCCCTGCATTCATTCCCTCTCTCTCCATCCATCACCCACCCATGGTGGGCACGGTGAAGCAGCGGTAGAGTTGCTGCCTCACAGCGCCAGAGACCCGGGTTCGATCCTCACTACGGGTGCTGTCTGTACGGAGTTTGCACGTTCTCCCCGTGACCTGCGTGGGTTTTCTCCGAGATCTTTGCTTTCCTCCCGCACTCCAAAGACGTACAGGTTTGTGGTTAATTGGCTTGGTATATGTGTAAACTGTTCCTAGTGTGTTTAGGATAGTGTTAGTGTGCGGGGATCGCTGGTCGGTGCGGACTCGGTGGGCCGAAGGGCCTGTTTCCACGCTGTATCTCTAACCTAACCTAAACCCTAGTCGTACCAGCTTCAAAGTCGTCTTATTGTTTGTAACTCGTTCTCCCCCAACAAACAGCTAACAATGACCTACTTCCTTTATTATCGTTACCTTTTTGCATATCTTTCATTCATTTGCTCTATATCTCTCTACGCCACCATCTATTTATCTCGTTCCTCTTTTCCCTGACCCTCGAGTCTGAAGAAGGGTCTCGACCCGAAACGTCACCAATTCCTTCTCTCCAGAGACGCTGCCTGTCCCGCTGAGTTACTCCAGCTTTTGATGTCTATCTTCCAGTTACCAACATATCCTCGGCACAGAGCAATGTAGCGGATGGAATGGTTGTGACAGTAACTCAAAGGGTCGATGGCCCATTAGGACTTCCTCTTCAGCCAACCTGTCAGCTACTGTAGGATCTTCATTCCAGACATGTTCTCCCTTGGGCCAGTTCCCAGCCTCTACTGCAGTTAGAGTCGATGATGTCTACTTTGTAAGCATTTCAGTCCCATTAACTCTCAAACTTGGATAGAAATGCTCATAAAAAAGTGCTGGAGTAACTCAGCGAGTCAGGCAGCATTGAGGGAGTGCAGCGTAGGTTTACAAGGTTAATTCCCGGGATGGCGGGACAGTCATATGCTGAGAGAATGGAGCAGCTGGGCTTGTACACTCTGGAGTTTAGAAGGATGAGAGGGGATCTCATTGAAACATATAAGATTGTTAAGGGCTTGGACACGCTAGAGGCAGGAAACATGTTCCCGATGTTGGGGGAGTCCAGAACCAGGGGCCACACACAGTTTAAGAATAAGGAGTAAGCCATTTAGAACGGAGACGAGGAAACACTTTTTCTCACAGAGAGTGGCGAGTCTGTGGAATTCTCTGCCTCAGAGGGCGGTGGAGGCAGGTTCTCTGGATGCTTTCAAGAGAGAGCTAGATAGGGCTCTTAAAGATAGCGGAGTCGGGGATATGGGGAGAAGGCGGGAACGGGGTACTGATTGGGGATGATCAGCCATGATCACATTGAATGGCGGTGCTGGCTCGAAGGGCCGAATGGCCTACTCCTGCGCCTATTGTCTATTGTCTATCTGTGGAGAACATGGATAGGTGACGTTTCACAGAGTGCTGGAGTAACTCAGCGGGTCAGGCAGCATCTGTGGTGAACATGGATAGGTGACGTTTCACAGAGTGCTGGAGTAACTCAGCGGGTCAGGCAGCATCTGTGGAGAACATGGATAGGTGACGTTTCGGTTTGGGACCCTTCAGGTTGATTGTAGCAGGGGAACGGGAGCTGGAAGTGAGCTGGGGGCAGGACAAAGGTGGATACAAAGTGCTGGAATTACTCAGCGGTTCAGGCAGCATTTCCGGAGAACATGAAAAGGTAATGTTTCCGGTCGGGACCCTTCTTCAGAATGATGCCTAAAGTAGGGTCCCTGAAATCTCACCTCTACATGTTCTCCAGAGATGCTGCCTGAGCTGCTGAGTTACTGCAGCACGACTCAGCGGGTGAGGCAGCATCTCTAGGGAACATGGTGAGGATCTTCCAGAAACCAAGAACCGCTGATGGTGGCTTTATGTAAACCAGCATTTGCAGTTCCTTGATTCTACAAGTGATGGGTGGATACAGGTGAGGGGAGGGGTGGGGCTTCTGTAATATTTTTCACATCGCTATGTGATTGATAACTAAAGAGATGCATTGTAGTCCCTTTTACTTAAGGGGAAAGGCGGAATATAATTTACTCTTTGGTCTTCCTTAGAAGGCTTAGTAAATTCGGCATGTCGCACTGGTGTCAAAAATCATAAATCGGGTAAACACAGTTTCTTGCCCTGAGTAGGGAAATCGAGAACCAGAGGACATAGGTTTATGGTGAGGGGGAAATGGTCCTAATAGGAACCAGTGGGATAACTTTTTTACACAAAGGGTGGCGGGTGTATGGAGTGAGCTGGCGGAGGAGGTATCTTCTTCTTGCATATGGCGTGCACAGCCTAACAAAACACTACATCTATTTGTTTGTGCACGTTGGGTTGATTGCATTCGTGGCATTTGAGGCAGGGACTATCGCAACGTTTAAGAAGCTTTTAGACAGGTATGTGGATAGGACAGGTTTGGAGGGATATGGGCCAAAAGCGGGCAGGTGGGACTAGTGTGGAGTGGGTGTGGTCGGCGTAGGCAAGTTGGGCCGAAGGGCCTGTTTCCGTGCAGTATCAGTCTGTGACTCTAGTGAGCAGCTACAGTGGGGGAACACTGGTTTCAAGATATCACTTGATTCACAAGCTCTGTCATTGCTCAGAAAATCTCTCGCCTCCACAATGTCACAGCTTCCACCTATGTACTCTGAGACGTCACACTCCCTCATGCTGTGCATGGTTGGGTTCCAACACCTCTCTGCCTGCCCGTTTGAGGTGACAATGTTAGCACGGACTGTTTATTTTCAGACCAGATCTGTCTTTATTTGCAACTTCCCCTCAGAGCAGCTTAGTGGGACCAAGTGAATGGGTGAATGGGTGAAGATAGACACAGAATGCTGGAGTAACTCAGCGGGACAGGCAGCATCTCTGGAGAGAAGGAATGGGTGACGTTTCGGGTCGAGACCCTTCTTCAAACTTTCAAATGCTTCATAGTTCACAATAAGGCCATAAGGAATAGTCGTAGATTTAGGCCATTCGGCCCATCAAGTCTACTCAGCCATTCGATCATGGCTGATCTATCCCTCCCTCCTAACCCCATTCTCCTGCCTTCTCCCTGTAACCTCTGACCCCCGTACTAACCAAGAATGTACAGGTAATCATGAATCACGGGTAGCCAAAATGTTCATCATGCTAGTGTGCGGGCATCGCCAGTCGGCGTGGACTCTCTCGGTTGGCCAAAGGGCCTGTTTCTGCGCTGTCCCTTGAAACTAAACCAAGCTAAATTAAAGGTAGACAAAAATGCTGGAGAAACTCAGCGGGTGAGGCAACATCTATGGAGCGAAGGATTAGGTGACGTTTCGGGTCGAGACCCTTCTTCAGACGTCTGAAGAAGGGTCTCGACCTGAAAGGTCACCTATTTCTTCGCTCCATAGATGCTGCCTCACCCGCTGAGTTTCTCCAGCATTTTTGTCTACCTTCGATTTTTCCAGCATCTGCAGCTCTTTCTTAAACAAGCTAAGTTAAAGGTCTCCAATTTCATTACAAACTATTCCCCGTAGCTCTTGAATTGAGGATGTTTCAAATTTATTTCATCAGGCGGTTATGAGTCAAACACATTACTTTGGACTGGAGTTCCATCACACGTGGCAATAGCACGAATCTCCTTCTCCAAGAGAGAGTTGTGGTCAAATTTGTTTTTATCAGAACCCAGTAGTTTCATGTTGACTAAACTGAGTGTAGCAGTTCCGTCCAGATTTATTTCCTTAACAGTTTAAGTTTCGAAACTGTCATAGATGCTTTGAGCCATGCAGCACAACAACGTCATCGGCCCACCAATTCTACATTAGCCATCAAGCACCCATCTCAATACTATCCCTCACGTTTTATTTTCCCTACCCTCATCGAACCCAGGTCCCTGCAGTAAACAAAATGTGTAGGAAGAAACTGCAGATGTTGGTTTAAATCAAAGATAGACACAAAAAGCTGGAGTTATAGCCCTGTCCCACGGTACGAGTTCATTCCAAGAGCTCTCCCGAGTTTTTAAAAAATCAGCCTCGTGGTAAGCACGGAGAATGAACGTGGCGGGTACGTCGGAGCTCGGGGACGTCTCTTAGCGGCTCATTACGCTAACGGCAGGTACTCGGGAAGACTCGCTAATGGCAGGTAAGCAACTCAGCAGGTGAGGCAGCATCTATGGAGCAAAGGAATAGGTGACGTTTCGGGTCGAGACCATTCTTGCTTAACCATTAGAAACATGGAAACATAGAAGATAGGTGCAGGAGGAGGCCATTCGGCCCTTCGAGCCAGGACTGCCATTCATTGTGATCATGGCTCATCGTCCCCTATCAATAACCCATGCCTGCCTTCTCCCCATATCCCTTGATTCCACTAGCCCCTAGAGCTCTATCTAACTCTCTCTTAAATCCATCCAGTGACTCCATTCTTTCTTAAACATTTCGTCTACTCCACTGCGACATCTCCTCAAGGTATGCCTACTTTGAAGAAGGGTCTCTCCGAAGAGGAAGAAGGGTCTCGACCCGAAACATCACCTATTCTATCGCTCCATAAAACCCGCTGAGTTTCTCCAGCATTTTTGTCTACCTTCGATTTTTTCCAGCATCTGCAGTTCCTTCTGAAACAATAATGGTTGTCAGGCATTATCCATGAGCAGAGGTAGAGTTGCTGCCTTACCGCGTTAGAGACCCGGGTTTAATCCTGCCTATGGGTACTGTCTGTATAGAGTTTGTATATTCTCCCTGTCAGCGCCTCTACTTCCTGAGAAGATTACGGAGAGTCGGTTTGTCAAGGATGACTCTCTCTAACATCTACAGGTGCACAGTAGAGATCATGCTGACCGGTTGCATCGTGGCTTGGTTCGGCAACTTGAGCGTCCAGGAGCGAAAAAGACTACAAAAAGTAGTAAACACTGCCCAGTCCATCATCGGCTCTGACCTCCCTTCCATCGAGGGGATCTATCACAGTCGATGCCTCAAAAAGGCTGGCAGTATCATCAAGGACCAACACCATCCTGGCCACACACTCATCTCCCTACTACCTTCAGGTAGAAGATACAGGAGCCTGAAGACTGCAACGACCAGGTTCAGGAATAGCTACTTCCCCACAGCCATCAGGCTATTAAACTTGGCTCGGACAAAACTCTGAACATTAATAGCCCATTATCTGTTATTTGCACTTTATCAGTTTATTTATTCATGTGTGTATATATTTATATAATGGTATATGGACACACTGATCTGTTTTGTAGTCAATGCCTACTATGTTCTGTTGTGCTGAAGCAAAGCAAGAATTTCATTGTCCTATCAGGGACACATGACAATAAACTCACTTGAACTTGAACTTGACCGCGTGGGTTTTCTCCGGGTGCTCCGGTTTCCTCCCACACTTCAAAGACGTGCAGGTTTCGTCGATTAATTGGCTTCAGTAAAATTATAAATTGTCCATAGTGTGTAGGATAGTGCTGGTGTATGGGAATCGCTGGAATTACACTTACACCAAGCCAATTAATCTACAAACCTGCACGTCTTTGGAGCGTGGGAGGAGGCAGGAGATCTCGGAGAAAACCCACGCAGGTCACAGGGAGAACGTACAAACTCCGTACAGACAGCACCTGTAGTCAGGATCGACCCCGGGTCTCTGGCGCTGTGAGGCAGCAACTCTACCACTGCGCCACCATGCCTTTGTTCCTCCGCACATTATACAAGGCACATAGACATCCTCCTTTGTTCCACCTGTGATATTCTGCTGCATAAATTCTGGGTCTTACCTAGTGTCAGCTTGGCCCAGTCGAAGAAAAATGACTCCAACTTTTCCTCTGGTTAAGCACTGCTTTCTATTATAGAAAATCTCTGGTGTTCACATCCCTCCGTGTCCTTGACTTGCCCAATCTGCGTCTTTCCCCTCCAGCCCTACAACTTGATATCTCTGCACTGTTTAATCTTGTCGTGGCTGCTGCTGAATTTAATTGCTGCATCATGACCAGCTGCCTGGATTCCGGGAACTCTCTTTCTGAACCCAATTCTTTCACTTCTCCCTCCAAGAAGTCAACAACAGTGTTCTTTTTGGGGGAAGCAGAATTGAAACCAAGCAGATATTAAACTGGATGGCAGGTTATAATGGATATTTTTTTAAGGCGGAGATTGACGAATTCTTGATTAGTACGAGTGTCAGGGTTGATGGGGAGAAGGCAGGAGAATGGGGTTGAGAGGTAAAAGACAGATCGGCCATGATTGAATGGCGGAGTAGACTCAATGGGCCGAATGGCCTAGTAATGCTCCTAGAACTATTGGACTAATGAACCTTTAGGCAGCACTTGCTAGGTGTAAGTTTCGGCAACTTATAAGGTTTATAAATCTCCGTTTCCCCTCTGATTCTTTTGCCTCCCTTCCCTAAACAGTTTCTCCTTACTTAAGGGGCTGTCCCACTTGGGCGACCTAATCCGCGAGTTCTGGCAAGTTTGCCCTCGACTCATACTCGCGGCATGGTCGACACGAGGAGGTCTTCGTAACTCTCCTTCATGCTCGAGAGTAGTCCCCGCGTACTCGAGGCCTCAGCTAGGTGGCGGCGTATTTTTCAACATGCTGAAAAATGCCCGCCAGTACAAAAAAGGTCGCCATGGAAAAAATCGATACTTTTTTTACTCGTAGGTTTAGTCGTAGTAGGTCGGCATGTTAGTCGTAGGTAATCTAGGGTAGTCGAAGGTAGTCGTAGATAGTCTTCATCATAGTCGAAGGGAGGTCGAAGGAGGTCGAAGGAGATCGCCTTCACTCTCCACTATTCGGTGTCCAATTTTCTCGAAATTAGTCGTAGCTAGCCGTAGCTGGTCTTCTACATAGTCGAAGGAGGTCGAAGGAGGTCTTCAACATGACATTTTTTTCAAACTCTTCTAAACTCTTCTAAACTTGCCAATTAGGTTGCCCAAGTGGGACAGCCCCTTTACTCTTTGAAGCACCTTTATAATTTGCAGCGCCTCTATTACATACCCCTTTGGCTCTCTCCACTATAAGAAGTGTGAGAGATACCACTTATGTTGACAGGGGCTCAGTTAGACCGCACCTCGAATGCACTTCATATTGGGCAGGTAAATACACAGGGATACCTGTATTTGTACCTGTAATTTACACCTGTAAACAGGTAGAAGCCCTTTTCCCCCAGACAACATCGGAGTGGAGAAATCTAATATGACTGTAGATGAAGAGATGATTCTTGCACATAGGAGAAACAGGAACTAAATGATATATAGATCACATATTCATTAATAAATCCAAGAAAACAGGAGATAGATACAAAATGCTGGAGTAACTCGGCAAGTCAGGCAGCATCTGTGGAGAAAAGGAATAGGTGGCTTTCCGAAACGTCACCGAGTTTAGTTTAGTTTAGTTTAGTTTATTGTCACGTGTACCGAGGTACAGTGAAAAGCTTTTGTTGCGTGCTAACCAGTCAGCGGAAAGACAATACATGATTACAATCGAGCCGTCCACAGTGTACAGATACATGATGAAGGGAATAACGTTTAGTGCAAGGTAAAGCCAGCAAAGTCCGATCAAAGATAGTCCGAGGGTCACCACTATAAGGTAGATAGTAGTTCAGGACCTATTCCTTCTCTCCAGAGATGCTGCCTGACTCGCTGAGTTACTCCAGCATTTTGTGTCTATCTTCGGTGCAAGCCAGCATCTGCAGTTCCTTCCTGCACACACCAAGAATATAGGACTATGTGTTTGGCAGAATGTGGGCAGGATTGGGCAGACAGCATTATTGCAAGGCCAGCTTTTCTTGCTCATCCACAAGTGAATGCCTTGCTGGTCTTTTGCAGAGGCAAGTGAAGGGTTAACCAGACACAGACTTCTATTCTCAAGTCACCCTTCATCCAAACCAGGTAAGGAGGGCAGACAAAATGATCTCTCATCTCCGAAGGGGATCATTAGGTCAGATGCCATTTCATGAGGAGCTTGTGTTTCATGCTTATTCATAAGAGTCTCTCTATTTCTTATTCATAAGAGTCACTGTAACCTTTATGAAATTATGTGAAATATAATTTTGTTGATAAGAGACTGAAGGAACTGCAGGTGCTGGTTTAAACCAAATAAAGACACAAAATGCTGGAGTAACTTAGCAGGACAGGCAGTATCTCTGGAGGGAAGGAATGGGTGACGTCTCGGGACAGTTGAGACTTGTTGCAGCGAGACTTACTTTGGTGTTGAACTGTAGTCTGAACCATCCTCCCACTGCCAAATCTTTTCAGTCTCTGAGTCGGACAGGCCAATCCAATAACGATTAGGGGTTGCTTCCCTTTTAATGAAGTTCTGTGAGAAGATTTAACAGGATCGTGAGTAAACAAAAACACTCTCGCATTCCTCAGGGCATGTCGTTTCCGAAGATGGACACAGAGCGCTGGAGTAACTCAGCTGGTCATGCAGCATCTCCGGAGAGAAGGAATAGGTGGAGATGAGGTTGAGTTGAGTAAAGGGCCTGTCCCACTTGGGTGTCATTTGCGCGTCATTTACGTGACATCATTTATTCAGATTCAGATTCAGATTCAACTTTATTGTCATTGTCCAGTGTACAGTACAGAGACAACAAAATGCAGTTAGCATCTCCCTAGATATGAGCAATAATAAATCTAATAAATCCTGGTGGGAGGAGTGTTCGGGGGGGGGGGGTGATTGGCAGTCACCGAGGTACAGTGTTGAGAAGTGTAGCAGCCGCAGGGAAGAAGCTGTTCCTGGACCTGCTGGTCCGGCAACGGAGAGACCTGTAGCGCCTCCCGGATGGTAGGAGGGTAAACAGTCTGTGGTTGGGGTGAGAGCAGTCCTTGGCGATGCTGAGCGCCCTTCGCAGACAACGCTTGCTTTGGACAGACCCAATGGAGGGGAGTGAGGAACCGGTGATGCGTTGGGCAATTTTCATGCGTCATGACGCACGACGCGTACGTCATGACGCGCACGTGATACGTGCATGGCGTGCATTACGCGTGCGTGGTGGGTGGTGACGTAGGCAGTGACGCGCGGTCGCTCGCAGCGCCCCAGGGTTTTGGGATTCACAAAAATCTTCGCGCGCCATTTGCGTGTCGGTCCCTGAGACACAAAGTGCTGGAGTAACTCAGCGGGTCAGACAGCGGGTCCTTCTTCAGTCCCGGCCCGAAATGTCACCCATCCTTTTTCTGCAGAGATGCTGCATGACCCGCTGAGTTACTCCAGCAATTTGTGTCCATCTTCAGTCTAAACCAGCGTCTGCGGTTCCTTCAGTCTCTTGTGAACCTGTGGTTGCGTGGGAAGGTTGGGAAACGGCTGGTGGGGATGGAAGTGTAGACCAGGGAGTTGCACATGGAGTGGTCCCTTGGTGAAGTTGAGGATGAGTCTGGAGGTGGGATCTTGCTGGATTGTAGGACCTTGCAAAGGATGATGTGTTGAATGTGGAAGCTCGTGGGATGAAAGGTAAGGATCAGAAAACACTGTATTTTTTTGCTCAGGAAATGAGGGAGGCCAGATAAGCCGGAGGTGTGGGATACAGAGTCAAGAGTGTTTAATTATCATATGCATCAGGAAGGGAATTATGACATTCTCGTAGATACAAGGAACTACAGATGCTGGTTTATACCATTGAAAGACACAGCTGGAGTAACTCAGCGGTTCAGGCAACATCTCTGGAGAGAAAGCAAGTCCTCAACCTTTTTCTCCAGAGATGCTAACTGACCCACTGAGATACTCCAGCCATTTGTGTCTATATGATATAGAGTTTGGTCGGCATGGTGGTGCAGCGGTAGAGTTGCTGCCTACAGCGCCAGAGACCCGGGTTCGATCCTGACCAAAGGAGCTGTCTGTACGGAGTTTGTACCTTCTCCCCGTGACCTGCTTGTGTTTTTACTCGGAGATCTTCGATTTCCTCCCACACTCCAAAGACGTACACGTTCCGAGGTTAATTGGCTTGGTATAAAATAAATTGTCCCTAGTGTGTGTAGGATAGTGTTAGTGTGCGGGGATCGCTGGTCGGCACAGACTCGGTGGGCCAAAGGGCCTGTTCCCGCGGTGTATCTCTGAACTAAACTAAAAAAAAACGTGACACCAGAGGATCATCATCATCTCGCAGCATCTTTCACTATTGCCAATAGCTCACAAGAGCACATGTTTCAGTTTCAGTTCAGTTTATTGTCACGTGGACCGAGGTATAGTTTAAAGCTTACCAGTCAGCAGGAAGACAATACAATGATTACAATCGAGTCAAGTTGGGAAAAGGCAAAGTACAATGGGATCTGGGGGTCCTTGTACATCAGTCTATGAAAGTAAGCATGCAGGTACAGCAGGCAGTGAAGAAAGTGAATGGCATGTTGGCCTTTATAACAAGAGGAATCGAATATAGGAGCAAAGAGGTCCTACTGTAGTTGTACAGAGCCCTAGTGAGACCACACCTTGAGTATTGTGTGCAGTTTTGGTCCCCTAATTCTAGGAAGAACATTCTTGCTATTGAGGGAGTGCAGCATAGGTTTACAAGGTTAATTCCTGGGATGGCGGGACTGTCATATGCTGAGAGAATGGAGCGGCTGGGCTTGTCCACTCTGGAGTTTAGAAGGATGAGAGGGGATCTCATTGAAACATATAAGATTGTTAAGGGCTTGGACACGCCAGAGGCAGGAAACATGTTCCCGATGTTGGGGGAGTCCAGAACCAGGGGCCACAGTTTAAGAATAAGGAGTAAGCCATTTAGAATGGAGACGAGGAAACACTTTTTCCCACAGAGAGTGGTGAGTCTGTGGAATTCTCTGCCTCAGAGGGCGGTGGAGGCAGGTTCTCTGGATGCTTTCAAGAGAGAGCTAGATAGGGCTCTTAAAAATAGCAGAGTCAGGGGATATGGGGAGAAGGCAGGAACGGGGTACTGATTGGGGATGATCAGCCATGATCACATTGAATGGCGGTGCTGGCTCGAAGGGCCGAATGGCCTACTCCTGCGCCTATTGTCTATTGTCTATTGAGCCATTTACAGTGTACAGATACATGTTGCTGTAGGAGTAGAGATTTAAGAGTGTGGAGCGATTGTGAGGTGTGAGATTGTAGATCTACTTCTGTAGTTAGCACGCAGATAGTCCCCTGGGTGGGGCGCCATCTTGGGAAGCAATTGTGCCCACTCACCTGCTCTGAAGCGCTGTTGATGGCAACCAGATGTGAATCCATGGCGGCACATTGTCCTTTGGCAAAATACCAGGAGCCTGACTTTATTGTGAGCTGGTAACAGTGCCCATTGAACCCTATCCAGTCGCTGGGACACTTGAGCCAAGAGCAATCTGAAGAGAGTGCATGGGATTGAGAATCAAGGTCAAGTACACACTTATTGTCACGTGCACCAATTGAGGGTACAGTGATATTTGAGTCACCGTACAGCCATACAAGTAAAAAGAACACAATGCACGATAGAGATTAACAGAAACGTCCATCACAGTGGAATCAGCATTCCTCACTGTGACGGAAGGCAATAACGTTCAGTCAACCTTCCTCCTTTGTTCACCTGAGGTCGCTCTCATGCACTTATTTCAAGACTTAATAGTTTCCAACTTCCAACCAGGTTCAGGAATAGCTACTTCCCCACAGCCATCAGGCTATTAAACTTGGCTCGGACAAAACTCTGAACTTTAATAGCCCATTAACTGTTATTTGCACTTTATCAGTTTATTTACTCATGTGTGTATATATTTATATAATGGTATATGGACACGCTGATCTGTTTTGTAGTCAATGCCTTCTATGTTCTTTTTTTTTTTTTTTTTTTTTTTTTTTTTTTAAATATTTTATTTAATTTATTCTGATTATGTGTTTTTTTGTTTGTTGTGATTCTATGCATTGTAAGGTGTCCTTGGGTTTTAGAAAGGCGCCAGTAAATAAAATGATTATTATTATTATGTTCTGTTATGCTGAAGCAAAGCAAGAATTTCATTGTCCTATCAGGGACACATGACAATAAACTCTCTTGAACATGAACTTGAACTTACTTCCCAGTTTCAGATTGGAGATCATGTTGGTCATGTTACCCTGCAGTTTCAGTAGTTCTTCAGACACTGGGAAACAAAAACAGATTGAAATATTAACAAGCAGAACTCCCATGCCCACAGCATGCTTGGGGACATATCTTCCATCAAGCGTCACTCAGCGGGACAGGCAGCCATCCCCCGTTGAGTTAAACCCCTGTCCCACTGTACGAGTTCATTCCAAGAGCTCTCCCCGAGTTTGCCCTGATTCGAACTCGGAGATTTACGGTAATGGCCGCTCGTCGGTACTCGGGGCTCTCGCGGACATTTTTCAACGTGTTGAAAAATCTTCACGAGTCTTCCCGTGCTTACCTGCCGTTAGCGAGACTTCCCGAGTACCTGTCGTTAGCGCTAAGGGACGTCCCCGAGCTCCGACGTACCCGCTACGTTCATTCTCCGTGCTTACCACGAGTTTGGGTTTTTCAAAACTCGGGAGAGCTCTAGGAATGAACTCGTACCGTGGGACAGGGCCATTACTCCAGCATTTTGTGTCTGCAGTTCTTTCCTACACATATCTTCCATCAGGTATCTAATGTGGCCCTTCCTTTGAATTGAGTCATCACTCTTTATCGAAAAGGTCAGGTTCCTATTAAATCTTTCCCCCCCCCCCCAACCTTAAACCCAAGTGCCCTGGTTCTCGATCCCCCTACTCTGGCCAAGAGACTCTGTGAATTTACCCGATCTATTCCTCTCATGATTTTGTCCAGCTCCATAAGATCGCCCCTCATCTTCCTGCGCTTCATGGAATAGAGTCCCGGCCTGCTCAACCTCTCCCTACAGCCCATGCCCTCGAGTTCCGGCAACACCTTCGTAAATCTTCCTGTACCCTTTCCAGCTTGACAACTTCAAGATTACAGTAGATTAGCGTCTACTCATTTTGTTAATGTTGAATTGTTTTCAAATTCAAAATAGAGGGATCTTGAGAGGGACTTACAGAGGGGTCTTGGGGAAGCCCATTGCTCCGTCAAAGTGGCGACACAAGTAGATAGAATGATAGAGAGGGTATAAAGTATGGTGATGTTTATCTTCATTGATATGATGATCGCATTGCGTACTGGGCAGTGGGTAGTGCTGGTTAGATGGACAAAGCATGTGAGGGTGTCACGGTGGCACAGCGGTGGAGTTGCTGCCTTACAGTGCTTACACTGCCAGAGACCCGGGTTCGATCCTGACTACGGGTGCTGTCTTGTATGGAGTTAGCACCCTTCTCCCCGTGACCTGCGTGGTTTCCCCCCGATATCATCGGTTTCCTCCCACACTCCAAAGACGCACAAGTTTGTAGGTTCATTGGCTCGGTATAAATGTAAATTGTCCCTAGGGTGTGTTAGATTTTTGTTAATGTGCGGGGATCGCTGGTCAGTAAGGACTCGGTGGGCCAAAGGGCCTGTTTGTGTGCCGTATATCTAAACTAAACTAGAATAAACCAAGAAGACTTGATGTTTAAGAAGGAACTGCAGCTGCTGGAAAAATCGAAGGGAGACAAAAATGCTGGAGAAACTCAGCGGGTGAGAAGGAATCTCACCCATCTATGGAGAGAAGGAATAGGCAACGTTTCAGGTCGAGACGCTTCTTCAGACTGATGTCGGGGGGGGGGGGGCCGGGAAAAAGAAAGGAAGAGGCGGAGACAGCAGGCTGTGGGAGAGCTGGGAAGGGGAGGGGAAGGAGGGAGAAAGCAGGGACTACCTGAAATTGGAGAAGTCAATGTTCATACCACTGGGGTGTAAACTACCCAAGCGAAATATGAGGTGCTTGATATTTAAATATTGAAACGTAAGACTTGAGGTAACTTGCTCAGTAGACCAGGCCACCCATGTGTTAATTGATTCCAACTTACTTTCCAGTTTCAGTTTGGAGTTCAGGTCGGTTATGTTACTCTGGGTTTTCTGTAGTTCTTCAAACACTGGGAAACAAAACAGATTGAAACATTGAAGGGAGACAAAAATGCTGGAGAAACTCAGCGGGTGAGGCAGCATCTATGGAACGAAGGAAATAGGCAACGTTTCGGGTCGAGACCCTTCTTCAGATTGAAACATTAACCAGCAAACCTCCCATCAAACTTGCCCACAGCATGTATCTTCCATCAGTGTCTAATGCGGCTCTTCAGCGAATTGTTTAAGAAGGAACTGCAGATGCTGGAAAAATCGAAGGTAGACAAAATGCTGGAGAAACTCAGCGGGTGAGGCAGCATCTATGGAGCGAAGGAATAGGTGACATTTCGGGTCGAGACCCTTCTTCAGACTGGTTAGGTTAGGTTTATAGGTTCAGGTGGAAAAAAAAAAGCTGTTCACTGTTCCTCGGTATACATGTCAAATAAACTAAACTGAACTGAACTGAGAAAAGGCATAGGTGACGTTTCGGGTCGAGACCCTTCTTCAGAATAGAGGGATCTTGAGAGGGAACTTACAGAGGGGTCTTGGGGAAGCCCATTGCTCCGTCAAAGTAGCAACACGTAGATAGAATGATAGAGAGGGTATAAAGTATGGTGATGTTTAATCTTCATTGATATCAGAGCATTGCGTACTGGGCAGTGGGTAGTGCTGGTTAGATGGACAAAGCATGTGAGGGTGTCACGGTGGCGCAGCGGTAGAATTGCTGCCTTACTGTGCTTACACTGCCAGAGACCCGGGTTCGATTCCTGACTACGGGTGCTGTCTTGTATGGAGTTAACACCTTCTCCCCGTGACCTGCGTGGTTTTCCCCCGATATCATCGGTTCCCTCCCACACACCAAAGACGCACAGGTTTGTAGGTTCATTGGCTCGGTATAAATGATAATTGTCCCTAGGGTGTGTTAGATTTGTGTTAATGTGCGGGGATCACTGGTCAGTAAGGACTCGGTGGGCCAAAGGGCCTGTTTGTGTGCCGTATATCTAAACTAAACTAGAAAAAAACAAGAAAGACTTGATGTTTAAGAAGGAACTGCAGCTGCTGGAAAATCGAAGGGAGAGAAAAATGCTGGAGAAACTCAGCGGGTGAGAAGGAATCTCACCCATCTATGGAGAGAAGGAATAGGCAACGTTTCAGGTCGAGACGCTTCTTCAGACTGATGTCGGGGGGGGGGGGCCGGGAAAAAGAAAGGAAGAGGCGGAGACAGTGGGCTGTGGGAGAGCTGGGAAGGGGAGGGGAAGGAGGGAGAAAGCAGGGACTACCTGAAATTGGAGAAGTCAATGTTCATACCGCTGGGGTGTAAACTACCCAAGCGAAATATGAGGTGCTTGATATTTAAATATTGAAACGTAAGACTTGAGGTAACTTGCTCAGTAGACCAGGCCACCCATGTGTTAATTGATTCCAACTTACTTTCCAGTTTCAGTTTGGAGTTCAGGTCGGTTATGTTACTCTGGGTTTTCTGTAGTTCTTCAAACACTGGGAAACAAAACAGATTGAAACATTGAACGTAGACAAAAATGCTGGAGAAACTCAGCAGGTGAGGCAGCATCTATGGAACGAAGGAAATAGGCAACGTTTCGGGTCGAGATCCTTCTTCAGATTGAAACATTAACCAGCAAACCTCCCATCGAACTTGCCCACAGCATGTATCTTCCATCAGGTGTCTAATGCGGCTCTTCAGCGAATTGTTTAAGAAGGAACTGCAGATGCTAGAAAATCGAAGGTAGACAAAAATGCTGGAGAAACTCAGCGGGTGAGGCAGCATCTATGGAGCGAAGGGATAGGTGACATTTTGGGTCGAGACCCTTCTTCAGACTGGTTAGGTTAGGTTTATAGGTTCAGGTGAAAAAAAAAAAGCTGTTCACTGTTTCCTCGGTATACATGTCAATAAACTAAACTGAACTGAACTGAGAAAAGGCATAGGTGACGTTTCGGGTCGAGACCCTTCTTCAGAATAGAGGGATCTTGAGAGGGAACTTACAGAGGGGTCTTGGGGAAGCCCATTGCTCCGTCAAAGTGGCGACACAAGTAGATAGAATGATAGAGAGGGTATAAAGTATGGTGATGTTTAATCTTCATTGATATCGGGGCATTGCGTACTGGGCAGTGGGTAGTGCTGGTTAGGTGGACAAAGCTTGTGGCGCAGCGGTAGAGTTGCTGCCTTACAGTGCTTACACTGCCAGAGACCCGGGTTCGATCCTGACTACTGTATGGAGTTAACACCTTCTCCCCGTGACCTGCGTGGTTTCCCCCGATATCATCGGTTCCCTCCCACACACCAAAGACGCACAGGTTTGTAGGTTCATTGGCTCGGTATAAATGATAATTGTCCCTAGGGTGTGTTAGATTTTTGTTAATGTGCGGGGATCACTGGTCAGTAAGGACTCGGTGGGCCAAAGGGCCTGTTTGTGTGCCGTATATCTAAACTAAACTAGAATAAACCAAGAAAGATTTGATGTTTAAGAAGGAACTGCAACTGCTGGAAAAATCGAAGGGAGACAAAAATGCTGGAGAAACTCAGCGGGTGAGGCAGCATCTATGGAGAGAAGGAATAGGCAAAGTTTCAGGTCGAGACCCTTCTTCAGACTGATGTCGGGGTGAGGGGGGGGGAAAGGAAGGAAGGGGCGGAGATAGGGGGATGAGGGAGAGCTGGGAAGGGGAGGGGAAGGAGGGAGAAAGCAAGGACTACCTGAAATTGGAGAAGTCAATGTTCATACCGCTGGGGTGTAAACTACCCAAGCGAAATATGAGGTGCTTGATATTTAAATATTGAAACGTAAGACTTGAGGTAACTTGCTCAGTAGACCAGGCCACCCATGTGTTAATTGATTCCAACTTACTTTCCAGTTTCAGTTTGGAGTTCAGGTCGGTTATGTTACTCTGGGTTTTCTGTAGTTCTTCAAACACTGGGAAACAAAACAGATTGAAACATTGAAGGGAGACAAAAATGCTGGAGAAACTCAGCGGGTGAGGCAGCATCTATGGAACGAAGGAAATAGGCAACGTTTCGGGTCGAAACCCTTCTTCAGATTGAAACATTAACCAGCAAACCTCCCATCGAACTTGCCCACAGCATGTATCTTCCATCAGGTGTCTAATGCGGCTCTTCAGCGAATTGTTTAAGAAGGAACTGCAGATGCTAGAAAAATCAAAGGTAGACAAAAATGCTGGAGAAACTCAGCGGGTGAGGCAGCATCTATGGAGCGAAGGGATAGGTGACATTTCGGGTCGAGACCCTTCTTAAGACTGATGTCGGGGGGGGGCCGGGAAAAAAGAAAGGAAGAGGCGGAGACAGTAGGCTTGTGGGAGAGCTGGGAAGGGGAGGGAAAGGAGGGAGAAAGCAAGGACTACCTGAAATTGGAGAAGTCAATGTTCATACCACTGGGGTGTAAACTACCCAAGCGAAATATGAGGTGCTTGATATTTAAATATTGAAACGTAAGACTTGAGGTAACTTGCTCAGTAGACCAGGCCACCCATGTGTTAATTGATTCCAACTTACTTTCCAGTTTCAGTTTCAGGTCGGTTATGTTACTCTGGGTTTTCTGTTGTTCTTCAGATTCAGATTCAGATTCAACTTTATTGTCATTGTGCAGTGTACAGTACAGAGACAACGAAATGCAGTTAGCATCTCCCTAGAAGAGCGACATTAATATGAGCAGTAAATAAATAAATCTAATAAATCCTGGTGGGAGGAGTGTCCGGGGGGGGGGGTGTGATTGGCAGTCACCGAGGTACAGTGTTGAGTAGTGTAACCGCCGCAGGGAAGAAGCTGTTCCTGGACCTGCTGGTCCGGCAACGGAGAGACCTGTAGCGCCTCCCGGATGGTAGGAGGGTAAACACTGGGAAACCAAACAGATTGAAACATTGAAGGTAGACAAAAATGCTGGAGAAACTCAGCGGGTGAGGCAGCATCTATGGAGCGAAGGGAATAGGTGACATTTCGGGTCGAGACCCTTCTTCAGACTGGTCAGGTTAGGTTCAGGTGAAAAAAAAAGCCTTTCACTGTTCCTCGGTATACATGTCAATAAACTAACTTGTCAATGAACTGAAGTTAACTGAGGAAAGGGATAGGTGACGTTTCGGGTCGAGACCCTTCTTCAGACTGAGAGTCAGGGGAAAGGGAAAGGAGAGATATAGACAGCCATATAGAGAGATAAATGAATTAAACAAATGAATGAAAGATGTGCAAAAGAGTAATGATGATAAAGGAGACAGGCCATTGTTAGCTGTGGGCTAGGTGGGAACGAGACAATGAGACTCAACAAGACAACTTTGAAGCTAATACAACAACTTGGGTGTGGGGAGGACGATTGAGGGGGGATGCAGGGTTACTTGAAGTTAGAGAAATCAATAGTCATACCTCTGGGTTGTAGACTGCCCATTTACCACTTACCGATAGTTTTCAGCTTAGACAGTTCACCAGCCATTTGATTTCTCTGGCCCTCTTCGGACACTGAGAAGCAAATATCAGGTTAAAACATTAATGACTGGAGGTCATGGCTCTTATTTGTAGCCTGTTCATGAATGTGCTGCTACAAAAGGAATCCCACTCACACACAATCCCTGCTACTTAAAACTTTGTTTTCTCTCTTTCTGACCCGAAACATTACCTTTCCATGTTCACCAGAGATGCTGCCTGACCCACTGAGTTACTCCAGCACTCTGTGAAACGTCACCTATCCATGTTCTCCAGAGATGCTGCCTGACCCACTGAGTTACTCCAGCACTCTGTGAAACGTCACCTATCCATGTTCTCCAGAGATGCTGCCTGACCCGCTGAGTTACTCCAGCACTCTGTGAAACGTCACCTATCCATGTTCTCCAGAGATGCTGCCTGACCCGCTGAGTTACTCCAGCACTCTGTGAAACGTCACCTATCCATGTTCTCCACAGATGCTGCCTGACCCGCTGAGCTACTCCAGCACTCTGTGAAACATCATCCATCCATGTTCTCCAGAGATGCTGCCTGACCCACTGAGTTACGCCAGCACTTTCTATCCCAGAGTTGAAAGCATTAACATTTCTCTCTCCAAAGATGCTGCCTGGCCTGCTGAATTCTGAATTTCAGCATTTGTAAACTTCTTAGACATTTGTTATCCAATTGTTATCTCCCAAGAAGGTTCACTCCATGGAAAATAATTTATCTGACCCTCGAAGGCATCGATGCGGCAGACAGCCAGAACCTTTTTCCCAGGGTGGAAATATCAAAGACTAGTGGGCATAGCTTAAAAGTAAGATGGATAAGGTTTAAAGGAGGTGAGCCGGGGCAAGTTTTTTTGCATGGAGTGGTGGGTGCCTGGAACACACTGACAAAGGTGGAGACAGATAAGACAGTGGCGTTTAAGTGGGTTTTAGATAGGCACATGGATGTACAGGGAATGGAGGGATATGGATCATGTGCTGGCCAAGGAGATTAGTTTAACGGCATCATAAAAACATAGAAACATAGAAAAAGGTGCAGGAGTAGGCCATTCTGCCCTTCGAGCCTGCACCGCCATTCAATATGATCATGGCTGATCATTTAATATTAGTACCCCCGTTTCTGCTTTCTCCCCATATCCCTTGATTCCGTTAGCCGTAAGAGCTCTATCGAACTCTCTCTTGAAAACATCCAGTCAATTGGCCTCCACTGCCTTCTGTGGCAGAACATTCCACAGATTCACAACTCTCTGGGTGAAATAGTTTTTCTTCAGAGGGAGTAAAGAGAAGGTTCACCAGACTGATTCCTGGGATGGCAGGACTTTCATATGAAGAAAGACTGGATAGACTTGGCTTGTACTCGTTTGAATTCAGAAGATTGAGGGGGGATCTTATAGAAACTTACAAAATTCTTAAGGGGTTGGACAGGCTAGATGCAGGAAGATTGTTCCCGATGTTGGGGAAGTCCAGAACAAGGGGTCACAGTTTAAGGATAAGGGGGAAGTCTTTTAGGACCGAGATGAGAATTTTTTTTTTCACACACAGAGAGTGGTGAATCTGTGGATTTCTCTGCCACAGAAAGTAGTTGAGGCCAGTTCATTGGCTATATTTAAGAGGGAGTTAGATGTGGCCCTTGTGGCTAAAGGGATCAGGGGGTATGGAGAGAAGGCAGGTACAGGATACTGAGTTGGATGATCAGCCATGATCATATTGAATGGCGGGCAGGCTCGAAGGGCCGAATGGCCTACTCCTGCACCTATTTTCCATGTTTCTATGTTTCATCTCAGTCCTAAATGGTCTACCCCTTGTTCTTAAACGGTGACCCCTGGTTCTGGACTCCCCCAACATGGGGAACATCGTGTTTAGCACGGACATTGTGGGCTGAAGGGCCTATTACTGTGTATGTTCTAACCCCCGAAGCCTCTGGGTGATTTTAAAGATGAATTTCCACTTGCAGATTTGAATATTACTGCAACATACAGCTGGGGAGAATTTGTCAGAGGCTTTAGAATTCAGAGATATAGCGTGGAAAGAGGCCCTTCAGCCCACTGAGTCGGTGCTGACCGGCTATCCCCATACACTAGCACTATCCTACACACTGGGGACAATTTACCATTTTAGCGAAACCAATTAACTTACAAACCTGTGCGTCTTTGGAGAGTGGGAGGAAACCGGAGCACCCGGAGAAAACCCACGCAGGTCACGGGGAGAAGGTACAAATTCCGTACAGACAGCACCCATGGTTAGGATCGAACCTGGGTCTCTGGCGCCGTAAGGCAGCAACTCTACCGCTGCGCCACCGTGCTGTCAGAGGTTTAGGGTAACTCACCATTTCCTTTGAACTGTGAAAGCTGCAGCATCAGCTTGTCCTGAACTTCTTTCATTCCGGAATACATCCCTGAAACTGAGGGGGGAGAACGTTAGGCGGGAGCATGTGCAGCACGTCACTGAGGATCGACACAGAAATGCTGGAGTAACTCAGCGGGCAAGGCAGCATCTCTGGAGAGAAGGAATGGGTGCCGTTTAGGGTCGACACCCTTCTTCAGAAGGTCCTTTACAAGTGCAAAAACCCTCCGCTGGAAGAATCACTGGGTGATGCGTGTAGCAAGATGAATCAGTCTGAAGAAGGGTCTCGACCCGAGACGTCACCCATTCCTTCTCTCCAGAGATGCTGCCTGTCCCGCTGAGTTACTCCAGTAGTAAACACTGCCCAGTCCATCATCGGCTCTGACCTCCCTTCCATCGAGGGGATCTATCACAGTCGCTGCCTCAAAAAGGCTGGCAGTATCATCAAGGACCCACACCATCCTGGCCACACACTCATCTCCCTACTACCTTCAGGTAGAAGGTACAGGAGCCTGAAGACTGCAACGACCAGGTTCAGGAATAGCTACTTCCCCACAGCCATCAGGCTATTAAACTTGGCTCGGACAAAACACTGAACTTTATTAGCCAATTAACTGTTATTTGCACTTGATCAGTATATTGATTCATGTGTGTATATATTTATAGAATGGTATATGGACACACTGATCTGTTTTGTAGTCAATGCCTACTATGTTCTGTTGTGCTGAAGCAAAGCAAGAATTTCATTGTCCTATCAGGGACACATGACAATAAACTCACTTGAACTTGAACTTTTTGTGTCTATCTGCGGGATGAACCAGCATCTGCTGTTCCTTCCCACACTTCTTACCTTCCGAACTGAGTTAACACATGTTAGCATTTCATACCTGGGACTTCAATTAAGGATAAATTCCAGCACAGTAGAGTAGGGCTGGGCACATATATATGCACGGTTGGTTTAAGCATGGAGTCTGAAGAATGGTCTCCAGAGATGCTACCTGACCCGCTGAGTTACTCCAGCTTTTTGTGTCTATCTTCAGATTAAACCAGCATAGAAACATAGAAACATAGAAAATAGGTGCAGCAGTAGGCTATTCGGCCCTTCCAGCCTGCACCGCCATTCAATATGATCATGGCTGATCATCCAACTCAGTATCCTGTACCTGCCTTCTCTCCATACCCCCTGATCCCTTTAGCCACAAGGGCCACATCTAACTCCCTCTTAAATATAGCCAATGAACTGGCCTCAACTACCTTCTGTGGCAGAGAATTCCAGAGATTCACCACTCTCTGTGTGAAAAATGTTTTTCTCATCTCGGTTCTAAAAGACTTCCCACTTATCCTTAAACTGTGACCCCTTGTTCTGGACTTCCCCATCATCGGGAACAATCTTCCTGCATCTAGCCTGTCCAACCCCTTAAGAATTTTGTAAGTTTCTATAAGATCCCCCCTCAATCTTCTAAATTCTAGCGAGTACAAGCCGGGTCTATCCAGTCTTTCTTCATATGAAAGTCCTGCCATCCCAGGAATCAGTCTGGTGAACCTTCTCTGTACTCCCTCTATGGCAAGAATGTCTTTCTGCAGTTCCTTCCTACACATGGTGGGTTTAAGTCGAAGATAGACACAAAAAGCTGGAGTAACTCAGCGGGACAGGCAGCATCTCTGGAGAGAAGGAATGGGTGACGTTTCGGGTCGAGACCCCTCTTCAGTGTAGTCTTTACCTTTCACTGTCACTATGATGAGGCTCAATAAGGCGAAGAAGGTCGAAAGAGCCACGAGACCAAAGATAAGCAGCAACCACGTCCTTTTGCTGATACAATCACCACTTGACCATGCTAAAAACAATAGGAAATTTAGTTTAGTTTAGAGATACAATGTAGGACCCGGATGAGAAAAACATTTTTCACACAGAGAGTGGTGAATCTGTGGAATTCTCTGCCACAGAAGGTAGTTGAGGCCAGTTCATTGGCTATATTTAATGGCCTACTCCTGCACCTATTTTCTATGTTTCTATGTTTCAATGAAACAAGCCCATCGGCCCACCGGGCAATGATCGCCGCACACTAACAATATCCTACACACATTGGTGACAAATTACAAATTGACCATATCCAATTAACCTACAAACCTGTACATCTTTGGAGTGTGGGAGGAGATTACTCCAGCACTTTGTGTCTATCTTTGTTTTAAACCAGCATCTACAGATAGTAGCCTACACATGTGGGTAGTAGTTCTGCCCTGCTCTCTTGTTGTGGTAGGATGATTCAGTTGCCTGATAACAGCAGGGAAGAAACTGTCTCTGAATCATCTCCAGGGCCACAGGAAAGCTGCAGTTCTCCATCTCTGAGCAACTCCAGTCCCATAGCAAAGTCATAGAGTCATGATTGAATGGTGGAGTAGACTCGATGGGCCGAATGGCCAACTTCTGCTCCTCTGGCATAGAGTCATACAGTGTGGAAACATGTCCCATCTACACTAGTCCCACCTGCCAGCACTTGCCCCATATCCCTCTAAACCTGCCCTATCGATGTACCTGTCCAAATGTTTCTTAAACATTGGGATAGTCCCTGCCTCAACTACCTCCTCCGGCAGCTCGTTCCATACACCCACCACCCTTTAAGTGAAAAAGTTACCCCTCAAGTTCTTATTAAATCTTTCCCCGCTCACCTCTGGTTCTCGATTCTCTTACTCTGGGGCAAGATGCTCTGTGCATCTACCAGATCTACTTTCACCACTGGTCCCTCTGTTCCTGCACATCTTTGAAAACTGGATCATTCTGCCTTCTTTTGCATCTGAATATTCCTCTTTCACTTCGGACACTTCATGGCATGAGACTTTACTAAACTGGCCAAGGTTCCCCTTCCTTCTCAATCCCCACATACCTTTATCCTCATCATGCTTCCGTTCAGCTTCTGTTCTCTGCTCTTTCACCTCTGAGCAGTCTTTGAAGTATTCGTAGCTGGACGGCTCAGGCATGCCGCTGATTCTTCGTTGGAGAGGGAATATACGACACAAATCTTTCGGACACTGGAGGAGCCTTGATTTAAGCAATTCCTCTGCCCAATTGAAATATCAGAAAACCACCAACTTGCACCAACTTCTCCATTTCCTCCAATTATGTAACTTAAAGATGATCATTTGCCGTGAGTTCTGCTGTGCTCAGCACATGCGAGCTTGCGACATAACAGCAAAAAAAACGCACGCCTGTAAAGAATTAAAAAACTTATGGCCAGTCTATTTTGCTCTAAACATTATTCCCTTAACATGTATCTATACACTGTAAATGGCTCGATTGTAATCACGTATTGCCTTTCCGCTGACTGTTTAACCCGGAACAAAAAGATTGTCACTGTACCTCGGTACACGTGACAATAAACTACACTGAAACTCCTTATCAATCTTCCTGAGTTGGACAAAACTTGGCCCTTTTGTGAAAGAAAGAGTTCTGTTTCCTTTAAGAGTCAAGAGTGTTTTATTTTCATATGTCCCGGACGGGACAATGAAATTCTTACTTGCGGCAGCACAACAGAATATGTGAATATGTAAACACCTTTATTGTGGTGGGAGATTGCAACCTTCACGTGGTCCGCCCTGTTTCGACGAATGCAATCAACCCGGCGTTACAATCAAATAAGATTAAATAGAACAAGTTGTCCTACAACTTTAGGCTGTGCACACCATACGCAGCATTTATTACCCTTGTAGTATTTCTATTACCCTCGTAGTATTTTTTATTACCCTTGTAGTATTTTTATTACCCTCGGAGTATTTTCCACAGCACTTTAGAAACAACAACACATGGTTGGTGAAAACCAAGACGACTCCAATTGCTGGAAATCGAAAAGGAAAACAGAAACCGCTGGAAACAATTAATAAGGCTGGGCAGAATCTGTGGATTGAGAAACTGTTAAGACTTCAGTTTGATAGCCCTTAATTTTGTTTAGTTTGGTATAGTTTAGAGATACAGCGTGGAAACAGGCGCTCCGGCCCACCGGGTCCACGCCGACCGGCGATCCCCGCACACTGACACTATCCTACACCCACGAGGGACAAGTTTTACATTTACTAAAGCCACTTAACCGACAAACCTGTGCGTCTTTGGAGTGTGGGACGAAACTGAAGATCTCGTAGAAAACGCACGCAGGTCACGGGGAGAATGTACAAACTCCGTACAGACAGCACCCGTAGTCAGGATCGAACCCGGGTCTCCGGCGCTGCATTCGCTGTAAAGCAGCAACTCTACCGCTGCGCCACCGTGCCGCCCCAATGCTCATAGTAAAGGCACAACTTTATTATGCTGGCGGGAGTGGAAGAGTCACTGTCAGTATGGTCATGTACTTACCAGCTCCTCGCGGCCCCACTCAATTATATTGTGCACAGGGAGTATACCTCTACATGAGTAGCTAATCACACAGCTAACCACATAGTCACTTGCACCGGTTCTTATCGTGTCCAGAACAGACTTGTTTTTCTCTATCTGTGGTTCTACTTGGTTTTGTGCCTCCCTCCATCCCTGTTTACCCACAACATCCTTTGCAGTTCTGCAGAACCACCTGTTGGTCATTAGCTGGCAATTCTAAGCAAGTAAAGCAGGCTCACTGGGGCAACATGCAATCTGTCATTGTCCACATTAACTCTTAAACTCACATCCTCCTCTGCATTCCTGGCAGCATCAGTGGAGGGATATAGACCTTGGGTCGGGACCCTACTTCAGTCTGGTGGGGCAGAGGAGAGATAGGGGGTGATGAGAGGTGAGCAGAAGGGGTGGGGCAAGATTTGATGATGATCAACATGATAAGCTCATTCAGAGTCCCCTTGTGGTACAAAGTGGTCAGAGACATTGAATAATGAGGATTACAGCGATGATCAGCACGAAGATAGATCCATAATGTAATGTTGATTCCCAAAGTCCACCGGGGCTGTCATATGCTGAGAGAATGGAGCGGCTGG
The DNA here is from genome assembly GCA_038087875.1 of Malacoraja senta. NCBI lineage: Eukaryota > Metazoa > Chordata > Chondrichthyes > Rajiformes > Rajidae > Malacoraja > Malacoraja senta. Next base: position 3,476,064 of record CM075992.1, read on the forward strand.
GCTTGTACACTCTGGAATTTAGAAGGATGAGAGGGGATCTTATTGAAACATATAAGATTATTAAGGGTTTGGACACGCTTCTTCTTCTTCTCGCGTATGGCGTGCACAGCCTAAAGTTGTAGGACAACTTGTTCTGTTTGATCTTATTTGATTGTGCATGCCAGGTTGATTGCATTGGTTGAAACAGGGCAGACCAAGTGAAGGTTGCGATCTCCCACCCCGTTTGGACATGCTAGAAGCAGGAAACATGTTCCCAATGTTGGGGGAGTATAGAACCAGGGGCCACAGTTTAAGAATAAGCAGTAAGCCATTGAGAAGGGAGATAAGGAAAAACTTTTTCACACAGAGAGTTGTGAGTGTGTGGAATTCTCTGCCTCAGAGGGTGGTGGAGGCTGGTTCTCTGGATGCTTTCAAGAGAGAGTTAGATAGAGCTTTTAGGGATAGTGGAGTCAGGGGATATGGAGAGAAGGCAGGAACGGGGTACTGATTGGGGATGATCAGCCATGATCAAATTGAATGGCGGTGCCGAATGGCCTATTCCTGCACCTATTGTCTGTTGTCTATTGACTATTGTCTACTGCACCAATTAAAAGGCCACCAGCTACTTCCTTCATGAAACCCTTACGAATGACTTAGAATTTTCCTGATCTTATTAACCTCTTGGGATAGACAAAAGTGCTGGAGAAACTCAGCGGGTGCAGCAGCATCTATGGAGCGAAGGAAATAGGCAACGTTTCGGGCCGAAGCCCTTCTTCAGACTTTTGTCTACCTTCGATTTTCCAGCATCTGCAGTTCCTTCTTAACCTCTTGGGATATGTGGGCTGCCAAATTGGTTGTGTTGGAGGACTCATCAGGGATGTAGGTGCAGCATTCTTGCCCTATTATGGCACCTTTTTCGGCCAAAATAAAGTCCAAAGCCGTGCGATTCTGCAAGGCCTCGGTGCGGAGTGTAACCAGCTTGGCCGTCACAGAGGAGAGGGCCTTCTGCGTATCCGTAAGGGCATTTGCGGTTTCCTTAGCCAGTTTCTCCATAGCCGATGCCATGTTGATCAGTTCTCGTGAGGCGCGGGCCGTCCCATAGAAGGGAAAGGCAATCATCCAAAACCGTTGAGATTCGGATATGCCTCGTTTGGACCGTAAGGGGAAGGATAACTCGGCCACCTGTACCCTAGTTCCAGCCTACACACTAGGGGACAATTTACAGACGCCAATGGGATGCAGGCAGAAGCCTCCACGTGGCGCATCCCGGGCAATGCTGACGACAGGAACTGTACCGCAGTGACCGACTGAAGCAGCCAATTCTGCAACCACCGACCGTCAACCGTCACTGACCGACCGGAAAGACGTGATGTGGAAGATGGCCGGACACGAGGAAGAAGAACAGATGCCAATTAACCTACAAACCCGCACCTCTTTGGAGTGTGGGAGAACAGCACCTGGAGTCAGGAGTTTGTACGTTCTCCCCGTGACCACGTGGGTTTCCTCCGGGTGCTCCGGTTTCCTCCCACGTCCCAAAGACGTGCGGGTTTGTAGGTTAATTGGCCCTCTGTAAATTCCCTCTAGTGTGTAGGGAGTGGATGAGAAAGTGGGATAACGGATTACTGGCATGAACGGGTGATCGAAGGTCAGCGCGTACCCGGTGGGCCCAAGGGACCATTTTCATACAGCATCTTTCAAACAACCAGTAGACTCAGCGATGTTAAGAAAATTAAGCGTCACTTCTTGGTCGCTTTCGACGTTTTTGTCTCGTCTATGTTGGGGGAGCAAATATAAAGCGGTTTGGCTGACAGCCGGGAACTATCCAATGAGTGACTGAAGCTAGACACAAAACGCTGGAGTAACTCAGCGGGACAGGCGGCATCTCTGGAGAGAAGGAATTGGTGACGTTTTTCGAGTCGAGCCCGAGTCTGAAGAAGGGTCTCGACCCGAAACCTCACCCATTCCTTCTCTCCAGGACTGAGATGAGAAAAACATTTTTCACACAGAGAGTGGTGAATCTCTGGAATTCTCTGCCACAGAATGTAGTTGAGGCCAGTTCATTGGCTATATTTAAGAGGGAGTTAGATGTGGCCCTTGTGGCTAAAGGGATCAGGGGGTATGGAGAGAAAGCAGGTACAGGATACTGAGTTGGATGATCAGCCATGATCACATTGAATGGCGGTGCAGGCTCGAAGGGCCGAATGGCCTACTCCCGCACCTATTTTTCTATGTTTCTATGTTTCTATGAGATGCTGCCTGTCCCGCTGAGTTACTCCAGCATTTTGTGTCTATCTTTGGTTTAAACCAGCATCTGCAGTTCCTTCAGACACGAGTGACTGAAGCATTTGTTTAATTTACGATTGGTTGGTGGGGGAGGAAGGTTGCCATGGAGATTGATGTGTTGTCCCGCCAATGACAGGAGGATGGGGGGGCGGTGAGAGGTTGGAGACGGGGGAACGTGTGATGACTTTAGCTCCAGCTGGCAACCATTTCAGTAGTTGCATTTGGGATGTCATAGACATTTGCAACACAGAGGTACGAACATCGATTTCTCTAACTTCAAGTAACCCCTGCATTCATTCCCTCTCTCTCCATCCATCACCCACCCATGGTGGGCACGGTGAAGCAGCGGTAGAGTTGCTGCCTCACAGCGCCAGAGACCCGGGTTCGATCCTCACTACGGGTGCTGTCTGTACGGAGTTTGCACGTTCTCCCCGTGACCTGCGTGGGTTTTCTCCGAGATCTTTGCTTTCCTCCCGCACTCCAAAGACGTACAGGTTTGTGGTTAATTGGCTTGTATATGTGTAAACTGTTCCTAGTGTGTTTAGGATAGTGTTAGTGTGCGGGGATTGCTGGTCGGTGCGGACTCGGTGGGCCGAAGGGCCTGTTTCCACGCTGTATCTCTAACCTAACCTAAACCCTAGTCGTACCAGCTTCAAAGTCGTCTTATTGTTGAACTCGTTCTCCCCCAACAAACAGCTAACAATGACCTACTTCTTTATTATCGTTACCTTTTTGCATATCTTTCATTCATTTGCTCTATATCTCTCTACGCCACCATCTATTTATCTCGTTCCTCTTTTCCCTGACCCTCGAGTCTGAAGAAGGGTCTCGACCCGAAACGTCACCAATTCCTTCTCTCCAGGAGACGCTGCCTGTCCCGCTGAGTTTACTCCAGCTTTTGATGTCTATCTTCCAGTTTACCAACATATCCTCGGCACAGAGCAATGTAGCGGATGGATGGTTGTGACAGTAACTCAAAGGGTCGATGGCCCATTAGGACTTCCTCTTCAGCCAACCTGTCAGCTACTGTAGGATCTTCATTCCAGACATGTTCTCCCTTGGGCCAGTTCCCAGCCTCTACTGCAGTTAGAGTCGATGATGTCTACTTTGTAAGCATTTCAGTCCCATTAACTCTCAAACTTGGATAGAAATGCTCATAAAAAAGTGCTGGAGTAACTCAGCGAGTCAGGCAGCATTGAGGGAGTGCAGCGTAGGTTTACAAGGTTAATTCCGGGATGGCGGGACAGTCATATGCTGAGAGAATGGAGCAGCTGGGCTTGTACACTCTGGAGTTTTAGAAGGATGAGAGGGGATCTCATTGAAACATATAAGATTGTTAAGGGCTTGGACACGCTAGAGGCAGGAAACATGTTCCCGATGTTGGGGGAGTCCAGAACCAGGGGCCACACACAGTTTAAGAATAAGGAGTAAGCCATTTAGAACGGAGACGAGGAAACACTTTTTCTCACAGAGAGTGGCGAGTCTGTGGAATTCTCTGCCTCAGAGGGCGGTGGAGGCAGGTTCTCTGGATGCTTTCAAGAGAGAGCTAGATAGGGCTCTTAAAGATAGCGGAGTCGGGGGATATGGGGAGAAGGCGGGAACGGGGTACTGATTGGGGATGATCAGCCATGATCACATTGAATGGCGGTGCTGGCTCGAAGGGCCAAATGGCCTACTCCTGCACCTATTGTCTATTGTCTATCTGTGGAGAACATGGATAGGTGACGTTTCACAGAGTGCTGGAGTAACTCAGCGGGTCAGGCAGCATCTGTGGTGAACATGGATAGGTGACGTTTCACAGAGTGCTGGAGTAACTCAGCGGGTCAGGCAGCATCTGTGGAGAACATGGGATAGGTGACGTTTCGGTTTGGGACCCTTCAGGTTGATTGTAGCAGGGGAACGGGAGCTGGAAGTGAGCTGGGGGCAGGACAAAGGTGGATACAAAGGTGCTGGAATTACTCAGCGGTTCAGGCAGCATTTCCGGAGAAACATGAAAAGGTAATGTTTCCGGTCGGGACCCTTCTTCAGAATGATGCCTAAAGTAGGGTCCTGAAATCTCACCTCTACATGTTCTCCAGAGATGCTGCCTGAGCTGCTGAGTTACTGCAGCACGACTCAGCGGGTGAGGCAGCATCTCTAGGGAACATGGTGAGGATCTCCAGAAACCAAGAACCGCTGATGGTGGCTTTATGTAAACCAGCATTTGCAGTTCCTTGATTCTACAAGTGATGGGTGGATACAGGTGAGGGGAGGGGTGGGGCTTCTGTAATATTTTTCACATCGCTATGTGATTGATAACTAAAGAGATGCATTGTAGTCCCTTTTACTTAAGGGGAAAGGCGGAATATAATTTACTCTTTGGTCTTCCTTAGAAGGCTTAGTAAATTCGGCCATGTCGCACTGGTGTCAAAAATCATAAATGGGTAAACACAGTTTCTTGCCCTGAGTAGGGAAATCGAGAACCAGAGGACATAGGTTTATGGTGAGGGGGAAATGGTCCTAATAGGAACCAGTGGGATAACTTTTTTACACAAAGGGTGGCGGGTGTATGGAGTGAGCTGGCGGAGGAGGTATCTTCTTCTTGCATATGGCGTGCACAGCCTAACAAAACACTACATCTATTTGTTTGTGCACGTTGGGTTGATTGCATTCGTGGCATTTGAGGCAGGGACTATCGCAACGTTTAAGAAGCTTTTAGACAGGTATGTGGATAGGACAGGTTGGAGGGATATGGGCCAAAAGCGGGCAGGTGGGACTAGTGTGGAGTGGGTGTGGTCGGTGTAGGCAAGTTGGGCCGAAGGGCCTGTTTCCGTGCAGTATCAGTCTGTGACTCTAGTGAGCAGCTACAGTGGGGGAACACTGGTTTCAAGATATCACTTGATTCACAAGCTCTGTCATTGCTCAGAAAATCTCTCGCCTCCACAATGTCACAGCTTCCACCTATGTACTCTGAGACGTCACACTCCCTCATGCTGTGCATGGTTGGGTTCCAACACCTCTCTGCCTGCCCGTTTGAGGTGACAATGTTAGCACGGACTGTTTATTTTCAGACCAGATCTGTCTTTATTTGCAACTTCCCCTCAGAGCAGCTTAGTGGGACCAAGTGAATGGGTGAATGGGTGAAGATAGACACAGAATGCTGGAGTAACTCAGCGGGACAGGCAGCATCTCTGGAGAGAAGGAATGGGTGACGTTTCGGGTCGAGACCCTTCTTCAAACTTTCAAATGCTTCATAGTTCACAATAAGGCCATAAGGAATAGTCGTAGATTTAGGCCATTCGGCCCATCAAGTCTACTCAGCCATTCGATCATGGCTGATCTATCCCTCCCTCCTAACCCCATTCTCCTGCCTTCTCCCTGTAACCTCTGAACCCCTGTACTAACCAAGAATGTACAGGTAATCATGAATCACGGGTAGCCAAAATGTTCATCATGCTAGTGTGCGGGCATCGCCAGTCGGCGTGGACTCTCTCGGTTGGCCAAAGGGCCTGTTTCTGCGCTGTCCCTTGAAACTAAACCAAGCTAAATTAAAGGTAGACAAAAATGCTGGAGAAACTCAGCGGGTGAGGCAACATCTATGGAGCGAAGGATTAGGTGACGTTTCGGGTCGAGACCCTTCTTCAGACGTCTGAAGAAGGGTCTCGACCTGAAAGGTCACCTATTTCTTCGCTCCATAGATGCTGCCTCACCCGCTGAGTTTCTCCAGCATTTTTGTCTACCTTCGATTTTTCCAGCATCTGCAGCTCTTTCTTAAACAAGCTAAGTTAAAGGTCTCCAATTTCATTACAAACTATTCCCCGTAGCTCTTGAATTGAGGATGTTTCAAATTTATTTCATCAGGCGGTTATGAGTCAAACACATTACTTTGGACTGGAGTTCCATCACACGTGGCAATAGCACGAATCTCCTTCTCCAAGAGAGAGTTGTGGTCAAATTTGTTTTTATCAGAACCCAGTAGTTTCATGTTGACTAAACTGAGTGTAGCAGTTCCGTCCAGATTTATTTCCTTAACAGTTTAAGTTTCGAAACTGTCATAGATGCTTTGAGCCATGCAGCACAACAACGTCATCGGCCCACCAATTCTACATTAGCCATCAAGCACCCATCTCAATACTATCCCTCACGTTTTATTTTCCCTACCCTCATCGAACCCAGGTCCCTGCAGTAAACAAAATGTGTAGGAAGAAACTGCAGATGTTGGTTTAAATCAAAGATAGACACAAAAAGCTGGAGTTATAGCCCTGTCCCACGGTACGAGTTCATTCCAAGAGCTCTCCCGAGTTTTTAAAAAATCAGCCTCGTGGTAAGCACGGAGAATGAACGTGGCGGGTACGTCGGAGCTCGGGGACGTCTCTTAGCGGCTCATTACGCTAACGGCAGGTACTCGGGAAGACTCGCTAATGGCAGGTAAGCACGGGAAGACTCGTGAAGATTTTTCAACACGAGAGCCCCGGGTACCGACGAGTGGCCATTACCGTAAATCTCCGAGTTCGAATCAGGGCCAACTCGGGAGAGCTCTTGGAATGAACTCGTACCGTGGGACAGGGGTTTAACTCAGCGGGACAGGCAGCATCTCTGGAGAGAAGGAATGGGTGACGTTTCGGGTCGAGACCCTTCTTCAGACTCTGCTGAACTCTCGTCGTAGAGAGGAGGAGAACTTGTTCAAAGTAGACATACCTTGAGGAGATTTCGCAGTGGAGCAGACAAAATGTGTTGGAAGGAACTGCAGGTGCTGGTTTAAACCGAAGAGAGACACAAAATGCTGGAGTAACTCAGTGGGACAGGCAGCATCTCTGGAGAGAAGGAATGATTTGTAGAAGGGTCTTGAACCCTTCTACACTTCCTGAACCTGGACGTTACAGTTTTCAGGCTCCTTCACCTTCTCATGGTCTCGACCCGAAACGTCACCCATTCCTTCTCTCCAGAGATGCTGCCTGTCCCGCTGAGTTACTCCAGCATTTTGTGTCTGTCTTCGTTGTGAGGCAGCACCTCAGCCAAGCCTCATCCTACAAAGCCATCTATCCCAATAGCTTTAATCAATGGATCAATAGTTTCTTTATTGTCACGTGTACCAAGGTACAGTGAAATACTCTTTTTGCTGATCCTTGCAGTTCCTCCCTCCATGCTTATCACCGTACATAAGCATGGAGGAAGGAACTGCAGATGCTGGATTATACCGGAGATGGACACAGGAGCAATTTACAGAGGCCAACTGGCCAACAAACCCACACGTCTTTGGGATGTGGGAGGAAACCAGAGCACCCGGAGGAAACCCACATGGTCACAGGGAGCACGTGCAGACTTCACAGAGTCAGCACTCGGGGTCAGGATTGAACCCGGGTCTCTGCCGCTGTGAGGGAACGGCTCTACCCACTGTGCCACCGTGCCGCCCCTTGTCCAGAGATGCTGCCTCACCCGCTGAGTTACTCCAGCATTTTGTGTCTACCTTCGATTTAAACCAGCATCGGCAGTTCTTTCTCATATAATCTTTCAGCCTTCCCTGTCAGGAAGTATATATTTATAGAATGCCTTGTAGTCAATGCCTACTATGTTCTACATCGGTGAGACCAAGCGGAGGCTGAGCGATCGTTTCGCCGAACACCTCAGTTCGGTCCGCAATAATCAACCTGACCTCCCGGTGGCTCAGCACTTCAACTCCCCCTCCCATTCCGTATCCGACCTCTCTGTCCTGGGTCTCCTCCATGGCCAGAGCGAGCAACACCGGAAATTGGAGGAAATGCACCTCATATTCCGCTTGGGGAGTCTGCATCCTGGGGGCATGAACATTGAATTCTCCCAATTTTGCTAGCCCTTGCTGTCTCCTCCCCTTCCTCAGCCCTCAGGCTGTCTCCTCCCATCCCTCAGCCCTCGGGCTCCTCCTCCGCCTTTTTTCTTTTCCTTTCTTCTCCCCACCCCCCCGTCAGTCTGAAGAAGGGTTTCGGCCCGAAACGTTGCCTATTTCCTTCGCTCCATAGATGCTGCTGCACCCGCTGAGTTTCTCCAGCATTTTTGTCTACCTACTATGTTCTGTTGTGCTGAAGCAAAGCAAGAATTTCATTGTCCTATCAGGGACACATGACAATAAATAAACTCTCTTGACTTGACTTCAAGGGGTTAATGAAGGGGCCTGCGGAATGAGCTTGGCACCTCTCGAGTTTGCTTTCTTCCAAGTTGCACAAGGCCTTGGCATCCATGGGAACCGTGACAGTGTGATTGTGTGAGCATCTGTCACAAGGCAATTAAGGGCTGTGTGTAATGCAGCGAGAGAAAGAGAGGACAAGGAAACTTGTTTGTCCAAACCCAGGGTCCTGGAAAATGCAGCAGAGCATTGGAGTGGGCTGTGGTGAAGATGTGTGGTGTTCACTAGGGTGATTACAGCAACAGGGGATATAGCTCAGTGAATCCATCCAATGCAGGGACTGTGCAATGAGATTTATAGGGAAAGGCTCCTGTTAGATATTATTATATAGTGGTGCACTGGCCACGGAATAGTGAGGAAAGGATGTGCGGGAAGGAACTGCAGATGCTGGTTTGCACCGAAGATAGACACAAAATGCTGGAGTAACTCAGCGGGACAGGCAGCATCTTCCCGGGATGGCGGGACAAGATCCATCTTCCCGGGATGGCGGGACTGTCATATGCTGGGAGAATGGAGAAGCTGGGCTTGTACACTCTGGAGTTTAGAAGGATGAGAGGTTATCTCATTGAAACATATAAGATTGTTAAGGGCTTGGACAAGCTAGAGGCAGGAAACATGTTCCCGATGTTGGGGGAGTCCAGAACCAGGCGCCACAGTTTAAGAATAAGTAGTAAGCCATTTAGAACGGAGACGGGGAAACACTTTTTCTCACAGAGATTGGTGAGTCTGTGGAATTCTCTGCCTCAGGGGTCAGTGGAGGCAGGTTCTCTGGATGCTTTCAAGAGAGAGCTAGATAGGGTTCTTAAAAATAGCGGAGTCAGGGGATATGGGGAGAAGGGAGGAACGGGGTACTGATTGGGGATGATCAGCCATGATCACATTGAATGGCGGTGCTGGCTCGAAGGGCCAAATGGCCTACTCCTGCACCTATTGTCTATTGTCATATAGTGGTGCTCTGGCCACGGAATAGTGAGGAAAGGATGTGCGGGAAGGAACTGCAGATGCTGGTTTACACCGAAGATGGACACAAACTGCTGGAGTAACTCAGCGGGACAGGCAGCATCTCTGGAGAGAAGGAGTGGGTGGTGTTTCGGGTCGAGGTCGGGTCAGACTGGGGAAAGGGAGTCTAGAGATATGGAAGGGTAAGGTGTGAAAACGACAGATCAAAGCAGACAATGTTCAACGAAATGTAGAACGGTTCACTGTTGGTGGAGGGGAAGGTGACAACAAGGCATACAAACAGTAATATTTAGTCAGGAGGACAGTGAAACTAGTCGGAGAACCAGGGTGGGGGCGGGACAGAAAGAGAGGGAATGTAAGGGTTACTTGAAATTAGAGAAATTAATATTCATACCGAGGGGTTTGAGGCCTTTTTGTGGTGTTTTTCACTATCCTGGACCTTCCAAACAACCAATGAAACACCTTTGTGGTCACAGATGTGATGTGGGGAACATCGTGGTCTATTTGTGAACAACACGGTCTCATAAGAAAATAATGTGAGAATGACCCCTGAGCTTCTGTAATTAAATACGTCGAACGTGGAAAAGTACAGCACGGGAACAGGCCCTTCGGCCCACAATGTCCGTGCCGAGCTACACTAATCTCCTCTGCCTGAACATGACTCAATGTGTAGGAATGTGCAGATGCTGGTTTACACCCAAGATAGACACAAAATGCTGGAGTAACTCAGCAGGACAGGCAGCATCTCTGGAGAGAAGGAATGGGTGACGTTTCTTGAAGGAATTTATTTTGTCCTGAAGGAATTTTGTTGTCATGAAGTATCTTTATCATGCCTAAGTTTTTGAGATTATTATTGGCTGGGCCTGTCTTTATCTGCCTCTGAAGTCTAATTAGTACTTGGTTGTTTTTTAATCAAGGTTGTAGCTGTTCTGAATTGGTGAGGATATTTCTTGCTTGTTGCAATGTCGAGTGGAAGGGCAGATGTGATACACATTTTCACTCTAAATGTCTGAAGAAGTGTCTCGACCCGAAACGTCATCCATTCCTTCTCTCCAGAGATGCTGCCTGTCCCGCTGAGTTACTCCAGCATTTTGTGTCTATCTTCAATGATTCTTTAATATATGTTATGGTCATGTGTACCACATGTGACTTAATTCTTAAGGGGTTGGACAGGCTAGATGCAAGAAGATTGTTCCCGATGTTGGGGAAGTCCAGAACAAGGGGTCACAGTTTAAGGATAAGGGGGAAGTCTTTTAGGACAGAGATGAGAAAAAAAAATTCACACAGAGAGTGGTGAATCTGTGGAATTCTCTGCCACAGAAGGTAGTTGAGGCCAGTTCATTGGCTATATTTAAGAGGGAGTTAGATGTGGCCCTTGTGGCTAAAGGGATCAGGGGGTATGGAGAGAAGGCAGGTACAGGATACTGAGTTGGATGATCAGCCATGATCATATTGAATGGCGGTGCAGGCTCGAAGGGCCGATTGGCCTACTCCTGCACCTATTTTCTATGTTTCTATGTTTCTATGTTATTAAAGAATTCATCAGCATATATTTTCCACCCAAAGGGTGGTGGGTGTATGGAACAAGCTGCCAGAGGAGGTATTTGAGGCTGGGACTATCCCAACATTTAAGAAGCAGATAGACAGGTACATGGATAGGACAGGTTTGGAGGAATATGGACCAAGCACAGGCAAGTGGGACTAGTGTAGCTGGGACATGTTGGCCGGTGTGGGCAAGTTGGGCCGAAGGGCCTGTTTCCACACTGTATCACTCTGACTCTATATAGACAATAGATAATAGGTGCAGGAGTAGGCCATTTGGCCCTTCGATCACATTGAAATGGCATTCAATGTGATCATGGGTGGTCATCCCCAATCAGTACCCCGTTCCTGCCTTCTCCCCATATCCCTTGACTCCACTATTTTTAAGAACTCTATCTAACTCTCTCTTGAAAGCATCCAGAGAACCGGCCTCCACCGACCTCTGAGGCAGAGAATTCCACAGACTCACAACTCTCTGTGTGAAAAAGTGTTTCCTCATCTCCATTCTAAATGGCTCATCCCTTATTCGTAAACTGTGGCCCCTGGTTCTGGACTCCCTCAACATCGGGAACATCCCCAACTTTGGGTTACATGGCAGAGAAATGGCAGATGGAGTTTAGTCCAGACTTGTGTGAGGTGATTGGGAGGTCAAATGTAAAAGGAAAATTTGCAGAAAACGGCAGGATCCTGTAGCATTGATGATTAGAGGGATGATAGGGTTCGTCCATAGCATTCTGAAAGTGGCAATGCCGGTAGATGGCACACAGCAAGCTTGCCTTCACCAGAGTATAAAAATCAGAAAAAAAACTGATGAAAACTAGCATACATACATTACTGCTCTCTCAATGTCAGGCACTCCCTGATATAATTTAAAATACTGCATAGACTTTACTATCCAAAGATGTTGAATAAGATCTTCCCAACCGTCTCCCCTATTTGTGATAAATGCCACCTCCAAGAAGCGACTTTAACCCATTCTTTTGCTTCCTGTATAAAGACACAAAACCTCTGGAGGGGAATATTTGATATCTTCTCTAAAATAATTAAAATCAAACTGGAACCAGATACAAAACTGATCACATTAGGTATGTCAGAGGCCTGTTCTAAGCTAACAATATTTCAAAGACGTTTCCTTCACTATGGCCTAATAACTGCGAAAAAAAACTCATACTCAAATTCTGGAAAAAGACAACAGTTCCCACAGTGAAGATGTGGATTACAGATATGTCCGAGACACTACATTTAGAAAACATTAGGCTTGTTTTTGGCTGAAAAAGCAGATCAATTTCTCAAAACATGATCGCCTTTCATTGAATTTCTGCAACAACAGAATGGTTAAAAACAAATTTAAAACCGATGCTAGAAACTGGAAAATTACTTTCATTTCAACAATTACAAATAAAATATAAACTCGGAAATAATCAATATTTTAAATATTTTCAAATATGCGACTATTTGAAAAAATATACAAAAGATCATTATAATAATCCAGTAGATGTATTGGACGAGGCAATGCAGATAAAAGCGGAATCAGCAAACTTAATATCATATTTGTATAATATTATTTTAAATGTACAAATACCACCTACGGAGGGTATCAGAAGAGACTGGGAACAAGAGTTAGCTATTAAAATTTCAAAGGAAAGTTGGAATGAATACTTATTAAACGTGCATAAATGCTCGATTAATGTAAGACACACTTTAATACAATTTAAAATTTTACATAGATTATATTATTCGAAAACTAAAATTCATAAAATTTTCCCAAACGTATCATCTATTTGTGATAAATGTCAATCCCAAGAAGCAACTATAGCGCACTCATTTGTCTTCTGTACAAAAATTCAAAAATTTTGGAATGACATTTTTGAAATCTTTACAAAGTTATTTAAAACAAGACTGATACCCAAAGCAGAATGGATTATCTTCGGAATAACGGAAGATGATCCAGAACTAAATGTGTTTCAAAAGAAATTAATGGACTATGGGTTAATAACTGGAAAAAAGCTAATTCTAAAATTTTGGAAGAAGGCTCCAATACCAACTATAAATATGTGGATTTCAAATATGTTTGAAACATTACACCTAGAAGAGATAAGACTCCTCCTAGCAGGTAAACCAGATCACTTCCACCTGACGTGGTCTGCATTTATAGAATTATTACAAACATAGGGTGCAAAAGTACTTTAAAAAAATAAAAAATTGAGGTCAGGTAAGGGGGGATGATAGTTGAAGAGTTGGTATGTCCTATTTACGTGATGCTCAAAAAAAAACATTTGTTTCTTTTTTTTTTCTCTTTCTCTTTTCTTTTCTTAGGGCCTATTTCTTAACTCTTTTTCTTTTTGTTTTTAATTTCGCTCTTATAGGGTCTTCGTCCTTTTTTGTTGTTACATTTTCTACACTTTTCTACACTTGCACTTTTTCCTTCACTTTCTTCTTTCTTTCAATCTTTTCCTTTTCTAGTGTAAAAAAATAAATAAAGGGAGTACATTAATTGTAAGAAGATATAAATGACGAGTATTAATGTATGTGGTTGTAATGTAATGTACTTCTAATAAATAAAAATTAAAAAAAAAAAAAAAAAACGATGCTAGGGATGGGTGAGGGGGGGGGGGGGGTTATATCTCCATCCTCCTTTTTCTTATTTCTCTTCTTTCCTCTTGCACTTCTTTGGTCGTTGTTCCACAGGGGTCACAGTTTAAGGATAAAGGGGAAATCTTTTAGGACTGAGATGAGAAAAACATTTTTCACACAGAGAGTGGTGAATCTGTGGAACTCTCTGCCACAGAGGGTAGTTGAGGCCAGTTCATTGGCTATATTTAAGAGGGAGTTAGATGTGGCCCTTGTGGCTAAAGGGATCAGGGGGTATGGAGAGAAGGCAGGTACGGGATACTGAGTTGGATGATCAGCCATGATCATATTTAATGGCGGTGCAGGCTCGAAGGGCCGAATGGCCTACTCCTGCACCTATTTTCTATGTTTCTATGTTTCTATGTTTAGGGGTCTTTTCCTTTCTTTCTTTTATTTTACTTATTTTTCTTCATTCTCTCCTTTTTTCTCTTTTTTTCTCTTTTTTTAAATTTAGGTTTCAATGTTAAAAATGAAGCTGTACAATAATTGTATAACGGTCATGTCGATCGCCTTATTCCTGTACAATTGCTTCTAATAATATTAATTCCAAAAAAAAAACAACAAAAAAAAACTAGCATCTGCAGTTCCTTGTTTCCATTCTATTAAAAATCAGGATGTTGTGTTGCAACTTTGTACATCTGTGGTCGGACCGCATTTGGAGTATTGCGTGCAATCCCGGTCACCACACTCCCGGAAGGATGTGGACATTTTGAAGAGGATGCATAAAAGGTTTGCCAGGACGTTGCCAAATTTAACAGGTTTTAGCTATATGTTGGACAAACTTGTGTTGTTTTCTCCAGAGCATCAGAGGTGTAGGGGTGATCTGATGAAAGGACATAAATGCTGCAAATGAGATAATAGACAATCGGCAACAGGTGCAGGAGCAGGCCATTTGGCCCTTCGAGCCAGCACCGCCATTCAATGTGATCATGGCTGATCATCCCCAATCAGTACCCCGTTCCTGCCTTCTCCCCATATCCCCTGACTCCGCTATCTTTAAGAGCCCTATCTAGCTCTCTCTTGAAAGCATCCAGAGAACCTGCCTCCACCGCCCTCTGAGGCAGAGAATTCCACAGACTCACCACTCCCCTGTGAGAAAAAGTGTTTCCTCGTCTCCGTTCTAAATGGCTTACTCCTTATTCTTAAACTGTGTGGCCCATTCTGCACTCTGGATAGACACAAAAAAGCTGGAGCAACTCAGGAGGGTCTGACAGCATCTCTGGAGAAAAGGAATTAGTGACGTTTCGGGTTGAAGAGGCAGATGCGATAGTGGTGTTTAAGATGCTTTTAAAGAGGCACATGGACATGCAGGGAATGGAGGGATATGGATCCTGTGTACGCAGAGGAGATTAGTTTAACTTGGCATCATGCTCAGTACAGACATTGTGGGCCGAAGGGCCTGTTCCTGTGATGTATTGTTCTATGTTCATCTGTAATCTTCTCTCTCTCTCTCACATGCACTTACAATCCCATTGATATTTGGTACCACCATCTCCACTCAAGGTTATTTACAGCAGCCAATTAACCTATTGTGACATTTCATGATAAATATTCTGTTCCATTCTATGAGATCACCTCTTATCATTTTAATTCTCATGAGAGCACAGGCCCAGTCTACTCATCTCATACGTCAACTCCCATCGAAGAAATCAATGTGGTGAACCTTTGATTCACTCCCTCTATAGACAATAGACAATAGGTGCAGGAGTAGGCCATTCGGCCCTTCGAGCCAGCACCGCCAATGTGATCATGGCTGATCATCCACAATCAGTACCCCGTTCCTGCCTTCTCCCCATATCCCCTGACTCCGCTATCTTTAAGAGCCCTATCTAGCTCTCTCTTGAAGGCATCCAGAGAACCGCCCTCCACAACCCTCTGAGGCAGAGAATTCCACAGACTCACATCTCTCTGTGAGAAAAAGTGTTTCCTCGTCTCCGTTCTAAATGGCTTACCCCTTATTCTTAAACTGTGTGTGGCCCCTGGTTCTGGACTCCCCCAACATCGGGAACATGTTTCCTGCCTGTAGCGTGTCCAAACCCTTAACAATCTTATATTTTTAATATGATAACCTCTCATCCTTCTAAACTCCAGAGTATACAAGCCCAGCCGCTCCAATCTCTCAGCATATGACAGTCCCGCCATCCCGGGAATTAACCTTGTAAACCTACACTGCACTCCCTCAATAGCAAGAATGTCCTTCCTCAAATTAGGGGACCAAAACGGCACACAATACTCCAGGTGTGGTCTCACTAGGGCCCTGTACAACTGCAGAAGGACCTCTTTGCTCCTATACTTGACTCCTCTTGTTATAAAGGCCAACATGCCAATCGCTTTCTTCACTGCCTGCTGTACCTGCATGTTTACTTTCATAGACTGATGAACAAGGACCCCCAGATCCTGTTGTACTTCCCCTTTTCCCAACTTAGATATTGGAAACATCCTTCCTCAGATAAACTAAAACTGAAACTTGTAGGTTAATTGGCTTGGTGTGTGTGTACGTTGTCCCTAGTGTGTGTAGGTTAGTGTTAATGTGTGGGGATCGCTGGTCGTTGTGGACTCGGTGGGCCGAAGGGCCTGTTTCCACGCTGTATCTCTCAACTAAACTAAAGACAGGAGACCAGAAATCTAGGGATCAAGAACAAGAGGACAGATGTTTAAATATGTTTAGAGCAGAAATATATAATACGAAACCAAGGGGCAATCTTTCACTCAGAGGGTGGTGGGCACGCGGAACGAGTTGCGTAATAAGGAACTGCAGATGCTGGTTTACCAAGGAAAGACACAAGATGGTGGAGTAACTCAGTGGGTCAGGTAGTATCTCTGGAGAACGTGGATCAGTGATGTTTTGGGTCAGGACATTTTTCCCTGTTTGTGGAAGGACCCCGACCACAAACGTCACCCATCCATGTTCTCCAGAGATGCTGCCTGACCTACTGAGTTACTCCAGCACTTTGTGTGTTTGCTAAAAGAGGTAGTTGAGGCAAAAAGTATAACAGCATTTAAAAGTCGTTTGGACAGGTACACGGATAGGAAAGGTTTAGAGGGATATGGGCCAAACGCAGGCAAGTAAGACTAGCTTAGATGAGGCATCTTATGAGTTGGACTGAAGGCTTGTTTCCATGCTGTGTGTGACTGTGACTCTATAATGCAAAATCATAAAGGTTTTGGAAGTGTGAGTTAATACAAGTTAATACTAATTGTTGCCAATGGTAACCAATAGTACACAATATAAGATAAATTGCAAAAGAACCTGGGTAAAAAAGATATAGGTGCCTTCTCTTTCATGCAATGAGTTGTTGAAAATTTGGAGGAAACTGATTAAAGTCATAGAGTGATACAGTGTGGAAACAGGCCCTTCGGCCCAACTCACCCACACCGGCCAACATGCCCCAGCTACACCAGTCCCACTTGCCTGCGCTTGGTCCATATCCCTCCAAACCTGTCCTGTCCATGTACCTGTCTAACTGTTTCTTCAACGTTGGGATAGTCCCAGCCTCATCCACCTCCTCTGGCAGCTTGTTCCATACACCCACCACCCTTTGTGTGAAAAGGTTACCCCTCAGATTCCTATTAAATCTTTTCCCCTTCACCTTGAACCTATGTCCTCTGGTCCTCGATTCCTCTACTCTGGCCAAGAGATTCTACCCATCTACTCAATCTATTCCTCTCATATTGAAACATTTTCAAGAGGAACTTTCGAAAAGGATTTGGGTGCATACATGAGGGGGGAGCCTTTAGAGAGCTACGGAGAAAGTGTATGGTCGTGCCTGTTGCCCTGTTGAGTTTTGCTGTCTATATACCTCATTATCATCTACCCCACAGCCAAGAATGAACCATTGTTGGCTCCATCTTTCCTTGATCATCATTGCTTTTTTTGCATATCTTTCATTCATTTGTCCTGTGTCTATATCTCTCGGTTCCCGTTCCCCTGAACTACTTGAAGAAGGGTCTTGACTATCTGCTCTATCCATGCCTCTCATAATTATATTTATAATTTGGAGGAAACTGATTAGAGTCATAGAGTGATACAGTGTAACAGGCCCTTCGGCCCAACTCGCCCACACCAGCCAACATGTCCCAGCTACACTAGTCCCACTTGCCTCTGTTTCGTCCCATATTCCTCCAAACTGATAAATATCAGTAGAGACTTATCATCACATGTACCGAGGTACAGTGAAAAGCATTTGTTCGCTTGCCACCCAAATTAAATGAGACCAAACTGTGTATGAGTGCGATCAAGTCACATACAGGTAGTGCAGAGAGAACAATATCAGATGACTGTCTGAAGAAGGGTTTCGGCCCGAAACGTTGCCTATTTCCTTCGCTCCATAGATGCTGCTGCACCCGCTGAGTTTCTCCAGCACTTTTGTCTACCTTCGATTTTCCAGCATCTACAGTTCCTTCTTAAACACAATATCAGAGTGCAGAATGTGTAGGAAGGAACTGCAGGTGCTGGTTTAAACGAAAGATAGACACAAAATGCTAGAGTAACTCAGGCAGCATCTCTGGAGAAAAAAGCTGGAGGTCACCTATTTCTTTTCCCCGGTGATGCTGCCGGACCCGCTGAGTTACTCCAGCTTTTTTTGTGTCTATCTACAGTGATATGGTTGAGGCAGACTAGTATATGTACCTAATTATGGCACAACGGATACTCTGACTCGATACTCTGCTATACGATGCGATAGAATTTTTCTCAATTTCCCTCCTGGGATGAATAAAGTTTTATCGTATCATATCTCTCGAACTTCTACAGGTGCCCAGTAGAGAGCATCCTGACCGGCTGCATCGTGGCCTGGTTCGGCAACTTGAACGTCCAGGAGCGGAAAGGAATGCAGAGAGTTGTGACCACTGCCCAGTCCATGATCGGCTCTGACCTCCCCACCATCGAGGGGATCTATCGCAGTCACTGCCTCAAAAAGGCTGCCAGCATCATCAAGGACCCTCACCATCCTGTCCACACACTCATCTCTCCGTTGCCTTTGGGAAGAAGGTACAGGAGCTTGAAATCTGTAACATCAGGAACAGCTGCTTCCGCATAGCCATCAGACTATTAAACACGACATCAAACAAACTCTGAACAATAAGTCTATTATTGCTATTGCACTATCTGTTTATTTATTGTGTATATATGGTCTATGGTCTATAGACACACTGAACTTTTATCTTCCGTTCTGTATTATGTTTCCATATTCTGTCGTGCTGCAGCAAGCAAGAATTTCATTGTCCTATCTGGGACACATGACAATAAAACTCTCTAGACTGTTGACTCTTGTCTCTTGAGCTGAGTGTCGAGGCAGCAGGATTTCATCTTCCTCTTGATGGTCTGGCTGTGCTGCAGTTTGAGAGCTTTGTCAGCAGGGGTCACTATGTCGTGGTCCATGGAGTTCAACTGGGGCACTCGGGTGTGCTGGTGAGTATTGGAACCATATACGTAATCCAAGTAGGAGATAATCCTCTCGTACTCATGGGGACGCAAGAAACTGCAGGTGCTGAAATCGTGAACAAAACACAAAGTGCCGGAGGAACGCGATGGGTCAGGCAGCATCAGTGGAGGGAGGTACAATGAACTGCAGATGCTGATTCACACCAAAACAAATCACAGAGTGCTGGAGTAACTCAGAGGGTCAGGCAGCAACTCTGGAGAACATGGATAGGTGACGTTTTGGGATTGGACCGTTCTTTAGTCTGAAAAAGGGTTGCAACCAGAAATGTGGTCAGTCCATTCCCTCCCAAGTTATTGCCTGCCCTGCTGAGTTACTCCAGCACTCTGTGTTTTTCCTCAGTATTTATGGTCTGTGTATGCGAGGAAGGCGCAGTGGTAGAGTTGCTGCCTCACAGCGCCAGAGACCCGGGTTCCATCCCGACTACGGGTGCTGTCTGTACGGAGTTTGTACCTTCTCCCCGTGACCTGCGTGGGTTTTCTCCGGGTGCTCTGGTTCCCTCCCACACTCCAATGACGTGCGGGTTTGTAGGTTAATTGACTTCGGTAAAATTGTAAATTGTTAAATTAAAATTGTAAACCGTAAATAGCAAAATTGTAAACTGTGAATTAAAATTGTAAGTTGTAATAGGATAGTGCTGGTGTGCAGGGGATCGCTGGTCGGCTTGGACTCGGTGGGCCGAAGGGCCATTTTATGCGCTGTATCTCTAAACTAAACTAAACTAAAGTTGGTCGTGAGTTGCTTGCCTGAATTGCTGACTCTGGTGAAGGTATATATTAAATATATTGCTATATTTAAGAGGGAGTTAGATGTGGCCCTTGTGGCTAAAGGGATCAGGGGGTATGGAGAGAAGGCAGGTACAGGATACTGATTTGGATGATCAGCCGTGATCATATTGAATGGCGGTGCAGGCTCGAAGGGCCGAATGGCCTACTCCTGCACCTATTGTCTATGTTTCTATGTTTCTAAGGTGTTCCGACTGTGCTATTGTGTTTAGGAAGTTCTGAGATTTTGAGCGAATTAATTTGAAGGTAGTCAGATATAGTCCCATGGTGGGGGTGCGTTCTGAAGGGGCTGCTACTGAAGTTTTGGCTCCACTTTAGTCCAACGCTCCCGATTTTTGGGAACAGAGGGGGGAGGGTCGGGAGGGAGGAGGGGGTCTGCTCCTGGGCCTGGCTAAGATGGCCATTGGCGGGTCCAGGCAGCGGGCAGTCGATGGCCGCACAGGGGTCGTCTACCTGCCCCTTTTCCGGGGTTACGTCCGTGCCCGCGTGTCCCTGGAGAGGGAACACGCGGTGTCCACGGGACTCTGTAGGCCTTCCACGAACGCTGATCGCCGCGGCAGGTCGATTGTATTACAGACAAGGATGGCGGGATTTTAATTTGAATTGTTGTCTTCTTTGTAAACCGCCGATACAGGCAGCGTTTGATATGAACGCTATACTACTTTGTATGTTGATTTTGGTTTTTGGAATAAAATATTTGTAAAAAAAAAAATGGTGGGGGTGTGATGCTGAGTGGAATTAGAAAACAATATTGAACCCGTACAATAATTGATTGGTTGGAAGATACAGCATGGAAACAGGCCCTTCAGCCCACCGAGTCCATGCTGATCATCAAGCACACTTCAAGTGTTCAAGTGTTCAAGTGAGTTTATTGTCATGTGTCCCTGATAGGACAATGAAATTCTTGCTTTGCTTCAGCACAACAGAACATAGTAGGCATTGACTACAAAACAGATCAGTGTGTCCATATACCATTCTATAAATATATACACACATGAATAAATAAACTGATAAAGTGCAAATAACAGATAATGGGCTATTAATGTTCATAGTTTTGTCCGAGCCAAGTTTAATAGCCTGATGGCTGTGGGGAAGTAGCTATTCCTGAACCTGGCCTAACTTGTTCTATGTTAGCCCACTTTCTCACCCACCACTTGGGGTAATTTACAGAGGCTACAATCCCTATCTTTGGGAAGCGAGAGGAAACCAAAGCACCTTCTTCTTCTTGCGTTTGAGGCAGCAGAAGTCTGCAGCAGGGTGATGCCATCCGGTTCGACATCCGTAGGTGCCCGCCCTAAAGTGGGCGCATGCTCCGGCTTGGCGGCAAGCAGCGGCGCTGCTGCTGTCTCTGTCTGTTGTCGTTGGCCTGACTGAGGTCAGATGACGGGGCTCTCGCCACGGGGAGGTCGACAACATGAGCCGGAAAGCACCTGAAGTGAACCCGTGGAAGTAATCAGCATTGAAACTGACCCTTCGGCCCACCGAGTCCAAGTTGACCATCGATCATGGGCTGACGTGTAGTACGCAACGGAGCGGAACGTGGGCCTTTTTTTTCATCCATTTCAGTAACCCGACCCGATCCGACCCGACTCGCAGTGTAATCAACGTTGCGGGGGAACAGTTTGTGTTAATAAATTATAATTCTGAAAATGAGAAGATTTTTACCAAAGAACTTTTATTTTTACGAGGATGTTTCCGTAACCGGCTTCCGTCTCCGCACTAGTTATCTTTGCTCCGCTGTGGGATCTTTGGTGCGGAGACGGAAGCCGGTTACGGAAATGGGGCCGAAAATTACCCATGGATCTGCCCATGACCGTACTACGTCTTTTTCATCGAGTGGACTATCTTGCTCGCTATAGGGTCTTTGGACAAAAGGACACAAAGGGAGGCACGGTGGCGCAGCGGTAGTGTTGCTGCCTCACACCGCCAGAGACCCGGGTTCGATCCTGACTAGAGGTGCTGTCTGTACAGGGTTTGTACCTTCTCCCCGTGGCCTGTGTGGGTTTTCTCAGAGATCTTCGGTTTCCTCCCACACTCCAAAGACGTACAGGTTTGTTGGTTAATTGGCTTGGTGTAAGTGAAAATTGTCCCTGGTGTGTGTAGGATAGTGTTAGAGTGCGGGGATCGCTGGTCGGTGCAGACTCGGTGGGCTGAAGGGCTTGTTTCTGCGCTGTATCTCTACTCTGAAGTGCTGTCTTCACTTCCATTTCACCGCCCACTTCTTTCCCCCACCCCCTCCCTTGCTGCTCCAAGCCCATGTTAGTTAGATGAAGCGTATCATTCTGTTTGGGGAACATTGGGCTGAGATAACAGCTCTATCACAGACCATTGTCTGAGCACTGCCCTTTATACCCACCTATTGACCAAAGACCCTACAGCGAGCAAGATAGTCCACTCGACGAAAAAGACGTAGTACGGTCATGGGCAGATTCATGGGGTCATTTTCGGCCCCATTTCCGTAACCGGCTTCCGTCTCCGCACCAAAGATCCCACAGCGGAGCAAAGATAACTAGTGCGGAGACGGAAGCCGGTTACGGAAAAATCCTCGTAAAAATAATAGTTCTTTGGTAAAAATCTTCTCCTCATTTTCAGAATTATAATTTATTAACACAAACTGTTCCCCCGCAACGTTGATTACACTGCGAGTCGGGTCGGGTCGTGTCGGGTTACTGAAATGGATGAAAAAAAGGCCCCACGTTCCGCTCCGTTGCGTACTACAACGTCAGCCCATTGCATTTAGCAGGAGTGGTCTATCTTGCTCCGCTATAGCATCTTTGCTATTGACAGCCTCTACACCATTTCTATCTCCATCTCTGCTGTTTATTTCTCATCTCCGTTCTAAAGGTACATCCTTTAATTAGGGCGGCACGGTGGCGTAGCGGTGGAGTTGCTGCCTCACAGCGCCGGAGACCCGGTTCGATCCCGACTACGGGTGCTGTCTGTACGGAGTTTGTCCCTTCTCCCCGTGACCTGCGTGGGTTTTCTCCGACATCTTCGGTTTCCTCCCACACTCCAAAGATGTACAGGTTTGTAGGTAAATTGGCTTGGTGTAAATGTAAAAATGGTCCCTAGAATGTGTAGGACAGTGTTAGAGTGCGGGGATCGCTGGTCGGCGCGGACTCGGTGGGCCGAAGGGCCTGTTTCTGCACTGTTTCCATCTCTAAACTAAACTAAACGCTGTGCCCTCTGGTCCTAAACTCTCCCACTAGTGGAAACATTCAAAGATGGACAAGCTGACATTTACTTTTCAGGCCCGAAACCCTGAAGAAGGGTTTCGGCCCGAAACGTTGCCTATTTCCTTCGCTCCATAGATGCTGCTGCACCCGCTGAGTTTCTCCAGCAATTTTGTCTACCTGACATTTACTTAAAATCCTTGATACTTTTTTTGACCACCAAAAATGTATTAGTTTCACAATGTGCAACTGAACTAGTGTTGCCAACTGGCCCGTATTAGCCGGGACATCCCGTATATTGG
Organism: Malacoraja senta; assembly: GCA_038087875.1. Taxonomy (NCBI): domain Eukaryota; kingdom Metazoa; phylum Chordata; class Chondrichthyes; order Rajiformes; family Rajidae; genus Malacoraja; species Malacoraja senta. The sequence continues at coordinate 3,499,299 of CM075992.1, forward strand.
GCTAGATTGGTTTGTCCCGGACGGGACCACCCTTGCCCCTGTATTTGACTGCTACTACTCGGGTCGAGGGGACTGTCGGATCGGAGCGCCGCGTCCGGCCCCCGCCTCACCCGTCCCGACGTAGTGCAGCCCCTGGAGTGCAGCAGCAGCAGCGCCTCGACGGTGGCCCCGTCGGTCGGCAGCCGGACCTTCGGACCTTCGCTTACCGCTGACACCACCACCACCCCTCCTTCTCGTGGCTTTGTGTGCAGTTTAGCACCCGGGCCAACTCACCATTCACCCGAGTCGGTCAACGAATTGCCGTTGGGAATTTTGTCCCGTATTTGGACCTCTCGTCCCTTATTTGGGAGTGAGAAAGTTGGCGACCCTAATCTGAACCCTCATCTTAACAGGAGAATTCAGGATATTCACTACACTTTGTGCAAAAAAAAACAATGGCGTCTGTTTACCAATCCCACTCGCTGCTCCCCCCAGCCCCTGCCGATTGTCCTCCTCCTCCTCCTCCTGCCGGAGAGGTTTAATCATATACTTTACACTTAAAGGACCAGCCAGGCAGATGCATTTGCATTTTAATAACTCCTCATTACCCTGGGGCCATCGTTCCTCTGTCACAATGGGACTCCTTTGGAGTTCTTTCAGCTCTCAATCGAAGCAGCAAATGGTTTAATGTCCTTACAATCCCGTTTAAAAAGAGGCATTACTTTCTCACACGATGTTAAATTCCTAGTGGATTAATGCCTGAGCCCATATTCCAGTTCTGTTTCTTCAATCACTCCTTCACTTCCTTTCTCTCCCCTTCTCCCTCTCCAGCTGCCTCTCCTTTTGTCACTCTTTCCTTCTCACTCCCTTCCTGTCCTCTCTCTCTCCCACTCTCTCACCCTGTGTGTGTGTGTGTCTTTCTCTCTCTCTCTCTCCCTCCCCCTCTGCATCTCCTCTTGTCTTTCCTTCTCACCCTCCCTCTCTGTCTCTGTCTCTTTTTCTCTCTCTCCCTCCCTTTCCCACCGTCTCTCTCTCTCTCTCTATCTCTGATTCTTTTTCTCTCTCTCTTTCCCTTTCCCCCCATCTCTCTCTCTGTCTCTTTTTCTCTCTCTCTCTCCCTTTCCCTCCGTCTCTCTCTCTCTGTCTCTGTCTCTTTTTTTCCCTCTCTTTCCCTTTCCGTCTCTTTCTCCCTCTCCCCCCTTCTCTCTGGCTTTCTCAACGTTTCTCTCTCTCTCTCTCTCTCTCTCTCTCTCTCTCTCTCTCTCTCACTCCCTCACCTTCATTCACTCTCTCACTCTCTCTCCCCTTCTCCCTCTGTTCCTCCTGTCTCGCTCTTCACTTCTGTCTCTCCCCACCCCCTGTCTCTGGGATAAAGCGTCAGAGAGAGGATAGAATTCTTGCGGCAGCTCTATAGGACTTAGGTTCGGCCTCATTTGGAATATTGCGTGCAGTTCTGGTCGTCCCCATTTCAGGAAGGATATGAAGGCTTTGGAGAGGGTGCAGAAGAGGTTTACCAGGATGTTTAAGAAGGAACTGCAGATGCTGGAAAATCAAAGGCAGACAAAATTGCTGGAGAAACTCAGCGGGTGCAGCAGCATCTATGGAGCGAAGGAAATAGGCAACGTTTCTGGCCGAAACCCTTCTTCAGGTTTACCAGGATGCTGCCTTTATTCGGGGCCGGTCCCTTCTTCAGCCTGTCCCATGTTGTAGAAACAAGGAACTGCAAATGCTGGTTCACACAAAAAGACACAAAGTGCTGGAGTAACTCAGCAGATCAGGCAGCACCTCTGTAGAACGTGTTACCTGCCACGCTTTGTCCTGCCTCTCCTCTCTCCAAGCTCTCTTTACCCCCCCCCCCCCCTCTACAATCAGTCTGGAGAAGGGTCCCGACCAGAAACATCACCTATCCACGTTCTCCAGAGTTGCTGAGTTACTCCAGCACTTTGTATCTTTTTGTTCTGTTGCGTTTTCGACGCGCCACTGCGATTCCCTGGGAATTGTCCACATTTTTCCCCAAAACTAATTTTATTCAGATAAAAAATAAAAAATATATATATACAAAACAAGAACAGGGCATAAAAATGTTTCCGCCATTCTCAGCGGCTTTGCGTACATTCAATAGCCTTGTATTTGGTAGTGTAGGAAGGAACTGTAGATGCTGGTTTACACTGAAGACAGACATAGTCTGGAGAAGGGTCTCGACCCAAACGTCACCCATTCCTTCTCTCGCTGCCTGACCCGCTGAGTTACTCCAGCTTTTTGTATTTGGAAGTGTTCACAAAACCATCATTACACCAGGTACCCTTGCCACTCATGGCCCCCCTCCTGGACATCTTAATGAGGGGAAGGAAGGATGTTGAGAGACAGTATGTCCATTCTACCCAGTCAGTGTTCAGCTGAGATATCTCTCTCCAGCTCATCCCTGGAGGGGTTCACTGACAATGAATTCAAGCCTGCAGCAATGCTACAGGGAGAGAGGGGAGGAGAGAGGGAGAGAGGGAGAGAGGGAGGGAGGGAGAGAGGGAGGAGAGGGAGGGAGAGAGGGAGGGAGGAGAGGGAGGGGGAGAGGGTGGGGGGAGAGGGAGGAGAGGGAGGGAGAGAGGGAGGAGAGGGAGGGAGAGAGGGAGAGCGAGGGGAGGGAGAGAAGGAGGGAGAGAGGGAGGAAGGGGTGGGGAAGAGGGGATGGAGGAGAGAGGGAGGCAGAGAGTGGGAGGGAGGGAGGGAGGAGAGGGAGGGAGGAGAGGAAGGGAGAGAGGGAGGAGAGGGAGGGAGAGAGGGAGGGAGGGAGGGGAGGGAGAGAGGGAGGGAGGAAGGGGTGGGGAAGAGGGGATGGAGGAGAGAGGGAGGCAGAGAGTGGGAGGGAGGGAGGGAGGAGAGGGAGGGAGAGGGAGAGAGGGAGAGGAGGAGGGAGTTAGGGAGAGAGGGGAGGATGGGAGAGGAATGGAAAGATAGCAGAGTGTGTGTGTTTGTAAGTCCGTGTTCCTTGTGTTGCATCTGTGTACTTGTATATGTGGGTACTTTGATCTCTCATATGTGTGTATGTACATGTGTGTGTGTTTTGTGTGTGTGCGCTTGTGTGTATGTGTGTCTGTTTGTGTGCATGTGTGTACATATGTTCATTGTGTGTGCGGATGTGAGTCTCTTGTGTATGTGTGAGTTTTATGATCACGCCTGTGTTTGTGTGTGTGTGTGTGTTCTTTGCAATTAGCCGACAAACCTGCGCGTCTTTGGAGTGTGGGAGGGAACCGGAGCACCCGGAGAAAACCCACGCAGGTCACGGGGAGAACGTGCAAACTCCGTACAGGCAGCACCCGTAGTCAGAATCGAGACTGGGTCCCTGGCGCTGCAAGCAGAGTTAATGGGGGAGGGTGTGGTGGATCAGTGGGAACCAAAGATCCTATAGTGAGCAAGATAGACCACTCCTGCTAAATGCAATGGGCAGGAGTGGTCTATCTTTGGGCCTTTTTTTCATCCATTTCCGCAACCCGACCCAACCCGACCCGACTCGCAGTGTAATCAACGTTGCGGGGGAACAGTTTGTGTTAATAAATTATAATTCTGAAAATGAGGAGAAGATTTTTACCAAAAGAACCTTTATTTTTACGAGGATGTTTCCGTAACCAGCTTCCGTCTCCGCACTAGTTATCTTTGCTCCGCTGTGGGATCTTTGGTGCGGAGACGGAAGCCGGTTATGGAAATGGGGCCTAAAATTACCCCATGGATCTGCCCATGACCGTACTACGTCGGTTTCGTCGAGTGGACCATCTTGCTCGCTATAGGGTCTATGGTGGGAATTGTACGGTGGAGGTGAATGAACCGAGAAGGCTGCAGTGGCGACTGTGGCATGCATGGGGTTAATGGAGGCTGGGAGAGTAATCCCAGGCAGGAACGCAGCTGGGGACCTTAGATTGTCGTCAGGAGCGAGGCTAGGATGCTTTGTGTCTGGCTCCCTTAACAAGACATTGGATCCGTGCCCAGGGGCAGTGGAGATGGGACGCGCTCCAGCTCAGTGTGGTGTCAGCACAGCTCCCATGGCTGGAGGGGAGGTGGGGGAGGGGGGATGGGGATGGCTGGAAAGACCTTGTGTGTGCAGCCAACTGCTCTGTAATACTGCCGTGGGAACCCCTTGACTCCAGCCCCAGTCCGAGCCAAAGAAACAGACACAGAAGCAACAGGCACCAAGTGCTGGAGTAACTCAGCCGGTCAGGCAGCATCTCTGGAGAACGTGAACGGACGACTCACCCAGTCTGAAGATGGGTCTCGAACCGAAACGTCACCTATTCCTTCTCTCCAGAGATGCTGCCTGTCCCGCTGAGTTACTCCAGCCTTTTGTGTCTATCTTCCGTGTAAACCAGCATCTGCAGTTCCTTCCCACACAGAAGGGACTGCTGTGAATCCCGGCTCTAAGTAACTGCAGAGAAGGATATAAAGTGCTGGGGTAACTCGGTAGGTCAGACAGCCTCTCTAGAGAACATGGATAGTCAAGAATGTTTTATTGTCATGTGTCCCAGATAGGACAATGAAATTCCTGCTTGCTGCAGCACAACAGAATATGTAAACATAGTACACAACGGGAGAAGAAAAACAGTTCAGTGTGTGTATATACACATGCACACATACTCAATAAATAACAGATATAGTACAATAATGACAATAGTCTGTTGTAGTTCAGAGGTTATTAGTTGTTGTGTTTAATAGCCAGGTGGGTGTCGGGAAGACGCTGTTCCTATTTCAGGCTCCTGCACCTTCTCATGGTCTGAAGAAGGGTCTCGACCCGAAAACGTCACCCATTCCTTCTCTCCAGAGATGCTGCCTGTCCCGCTGAGTTTTTTGTGTGTCTATCTCCAGAGATGCTGCCTGACCTGCTGAGGGAGCTATCCCAGGTGGAATGCAGCTGGGAACCTTGGGAACATTATGCGTGGAATATTAACACGGAACATGCTGTGTTCATTCTGTATTAACCAGCATCTACAGTTCCTCGTTTAAGAAGGAACTGCAGATGCTGGAAAATCGAAGGTAGAGAAAAGTGCTGGAGAAACTCAGCGGGTGCAGCAGCATCTATGGAGCGAAGGAAATAGGCAACGTTTCGGGCCGAAAACCCGGAAGGGTTTCGGCCCGAAACGTTGCCTATTTCCTTCAGGGTTTCGGCCCGAAACGTTGCCTATTTCCTTCAGGGTTTCGGCCCGAAACGTTGCCTATTTCCTTCAGGGTTTCGGCCCGAAACGTTGCCTATTTCCTTCAGGGTTTCGGCCCGAAACGTTGCCTATTTCCTTCAGGGTTTCGGCCCGAAACGTTGCCTATTTCCTTCAGGGTTTCGGCCCGAAACGTTGCCTATTTCCTTCAGGGTTTCGGCCCGAAACGTTGCCTATTTCCTTCAGGGTTTCGGCCCGAAACGTTGCCTATTTCCTTCGGCTCCATAGATGCTGCCGCACCCACTGAGTTTCTCCAGCACTTTTGCCTATCTACAGTTCCTTGTTTCTTCCAGTAATTGTGGAGAATTGTTTTGAGGTGTGGTCTCCTCCCTGCAAACCCGCACGTCTTTGGAATGTGGGAGGAAACTCACGCGGTCAGAGAAAGAACGTGTAAACTCCACACAGACAGCACCCGAGGTCAGGATCGAACCCAGGGCAGCAGTTCTACCCGCTGCTCTGCCCTGAGAAGGCTTGGTGTCAAATTCCCTGTGATCGTATTGGCATGCAGCGGGTTGAGTTGGTTTATCTTTATTAAAATACACTCTGGGGTTTAGAAGGATGAGCGGGCATCTCATTGAAACATATAAGATTGTTAAGGGCTTGGACACGCTAGAGGCAGGAAACATGTTCCCGATGTTGGGGGAGTCCAGAACCAAGGGCCACAGTTTAAGAATAAAGAGTAAGCCATTTAGAACGGAGACGAGGAAACATGTTTTCTCACAGAGAGTGGTGAGTCTGTGGAATTCTCTGCCTCAGAGGGCGGTGGAGGCAGGTTCTCTGGATGCTTTCAAGAGAGAGCTAGATAGGGCTCTTAAATACAGCGAAGTCAGGGGATATGGGGAGAAGGCAGGAACGGGGTACTGATTGGGGATGATCAGCCATGATCATATTAAATGGCGGTGCTGGCTCGAAGGGCCGAATGGCCTACTCATGCACCATTTAAGCAACAAGACAGCGACACCTTACACGTGGACCGGAGGATAATTGTTGCATCAGTGATGTTTTGGAAACAAAGATGGCGGATGGCCATAGCAACAGGAGAAAGTCACATGTGACCACTCGCCCCCTGGGAACAGGAGAGTGCAAAACAAGAGAGATCCCAAAAGATCTGACAACCTTTTGATGCAGACTCAAGATCATTGCCCTCTGAGCAACATAGGAGTAGAATTATCCATTCGGCCCATCAAGTCTCCTCCACCATTCAATCATGGCTGATCTACCTCTTCCTCTGAACCCCATTCTCCTGCCTTCTCCCTATAGCCCCCCACATCTGTACTAATCCAGAAGCCATAAATCTCTGTTTTAAAAATACCAATTGAATTGGCCTCCACCACCTTCTGTGGCAATGAATTCCATAGAAACATAGAAACATAGAAAATAGATGCAGGAGTAGGCCATTCGGCCCGACAAGCCAGCACTCCCATTCAATATGAACATGGCTGATCATCCGTTCCTGCTTTCTCCCCATATCCCTTGATTCCATTAGCCCGAAGAGCTAAATCTAACTCTCTCTTGAAAACATCCAGTGAATTGGCCTCCACTGCCTTCTGTGGCAGAGAATTCCACAGATTCACAACTCTCTGGGTGAAATATTCCAGATTCACCACTGCCTGGCTAAAGAAATTCCTCCTCATCTCCTTTCTATTCTTAGACTGTGCCCTCTGGTCCTAGACTCTCCCACTAGTGGAAACATTCAATGATGAACAAGCTGACATTTATCTAATGCTTGAACTCAGGTTTAAGGGCCTGTCCCACTTAGGCGACTCTTTAGGCGACTGCCAGGGACTAATTTTAAAGGAATTTACCTACGACACCCGGCGACAGCTTACGACAGCACCTACGGCAACCAATGCCAACACCCACCTCAATCTACGACAACCTACGACAGTAAAAATTGTAGCCACTGCCGCCGAAAAATTGTCGCCATGTTGAAAATTTTGCGGCATTCGCCTGTAGTCGCCCAAAAAAATCGCCCAAGTGGGACAGGCCCATTACTTTTCTCGACCACCAAAGATTTATTAGTTTCACAATTTTTAACTGAACCCTCATCTTAACAGATTTCAGGCTATTTCAGGATATTCACTACGTTTTGTGCAAAAAACAATGGTTTAAGATGTTACTCTGAATTAACTGGGTGCTGGATACTAATTTTATGTCTGTTTGCTGTGAGCTCTCCTTCTTTACCAAATGGTTACTCAT